>VYXD01002662.1:255473-380440 GCA_013397195.1 Hylia prasina
GGGGCTCGGGGTCCGCCGGGACGGCGAGGCGGGGAGCGGAGCCCGGAGCCCCCCGCGGGGGCGGGCGGACGCTGGGGCAGCGCGGAGGCCGCACGGGGCTCCGCGCACCCCGCTGCGAGAGCCCCGCGGCCACGGCCCCCGCAGGATTCGCCCTTGTGCACTGCCAGTCTCCTCCTGCTGCGGTTTGGGCGACGCTGCAAATAAAATGTGAAACTTTGGGTTTCTTCAGGTGTTTTTGTAGCGGCCGGTGCCTCCCTTTCATCCTCCTTCCTTAGGGGCCAGGGCTTGGCTGGCTCTAGGCAGACGCGTTGCTGCACCTGTAGGCGACGTGGGGACGGGGCCTGCGCTCCTGAGAGGCCGCGGGGACCGCTCGTCAATGGTTTCAGTCTAACTCTAAAGCTCACGTCAACACTCGAGGTGCGTTGAACATTTTTCCCAGGCTCACGTTTGTCACAAGTGCTGGCAGGTGTTCAGCTGAGGACACAAAGGCAAGAAAGTGAAGCGAAATTAAAAAATGCTGCTACCAAAACTCAGTGTCCTGAAATTTTAACAGCGTCTTGCAGGATCTTGCAAAACGGCAATTTACAGCGATTTGTAAGTTAATTGATGGTGTAAGTTCGGGACAAAAATGTACTGTAGCCACTGCGGCCATGTGATTCCTACAGACTGCTGGATTTCTTCCAGGAATGTGTCAAAGCTCAGAAAGCAATGCAGCTCCGTCTCATTGTGTACAGGAGATTATTTGATAATCATTTAAGTTATGTAAAAGAGTCTATGATAGGTCCTATAAAAATAAAGCTACACAATAGATCCGAGCTGTGTGGTTGTGACTGCTGTTGAGACGCGGCGTTCAGGGGGCTTTGACCGTACCTCCATCCTCTGTAATGGTTTCTTGGCAGGAGTTAAGACAGGCAGAGGGTTTTGTCTTTTCTAAATCGTTTGAAATGCTGTATTTTATCCACAGCGACCCGTGCTTGTTTAGCCTTCATTTGTAGTCTGTTTCTGTAACTTAGTAGAAAGAAAGGAGCGATAATACGCTACAAAGTCAAGGGATGAAAACTGTTACAGTTATGAAAACAGATCAAAATACTCGGAGGTTTCCTATTGAGATGCAAGTTTTCAAAGCCAATCCCGCAGTCTGGCTCCCCGCCAGCCCCAAGTGGATTGTTTGTTTTTTAAACGGGATCCAAATAGGGATCAGCCTGGGGTTTTACCCTCGGTGGTGACAAATCCTTGTGCCTTCTGTGTTTTAAAAGATAATATGAAAGGTAAAGCAATTTTTTTTCATTCTTCAAACCCAGATTTAACTTCTCGGAGATTTGGGGTCAGCATGCTGCAAAGTGTGGCGAGGTGCAAGAAAATCTTTTGAAAATAAAATGAGAAAATTTGTTTTGGCAAATGTTTTAATTTTACTTTTAAAAGCAGGAGCTGTTCCTGCTGCCTCCTCTTTCCTCCCCACAAGCTGCCCAAGGTCTCCACAAGCTGTACAGAAAGGAACCACCATGGATGAACGTCCACAACACTCCAGCATCTGATAGCTGAGTGCTGTTGAGGAAACGCACTTTTCAAGAACAATTTTGCAGGGGTTTATTTCACAGCTTCTCCAGAGCGTGTATGAGGATACATGGACAGCCTGTCCAGCCAAGGCAGGTACAAATTAGGATCCTGCCCTGCTGCTGGTTTAGATGGTGGGACAATGTTCTGCTCTGTAAGCTCTGTCCTGCCTTCTTCACTTGGGCAAACCTCCCAGTTTGCATAGTGAGCTGCACACTGCCAGCTCCCAGCAGAGCTTGCATCTGAGACTACCTGGGCAAACTAGGGGGGTTATTTCAGGTGGAGATGTATTATTTTTTTCTTTGTTTAGCTCCTCCTTCAAGCATATGAATTTGCAGCATGTTTTGGCAGCTGCTCAGAATATTTCATTATGATGATACTGTGCTAATAATCTCAGTGCCCACTTTCCTCCCTTGAGCTGTGCACCTAAGATTTGTGCTTTCAGCAGGCCAGGCAAATGATGGGGGAGCTGATAATGTAGTGGTCTCGGCTAAGAAACAAACCAACCTTTTTTAGGATTTATTTGTCTCATAAGATCAGTAGGCAAATAGGTATTAATTGAGGATCCAATCCTGAAGACTTTATAGCCTATCCTGTCAGCTGTCTCACAGGTGTCAATGAGATTTTGTTCAGAAAAAGTCAAAAAGAGGTTTTCAGAAATTTGTTCTGGGATAGACATTGCAAACCTGAATAGTCTGATTGCCCACAGACCTCACCTTCTTATTTTGAGTAGCCCTGAAGGGCCACAAATCTGACCAGCTGGTGGTTTTTACTCATTTGGTGCCTTGCTGTCTTGTAGATGGTGAACTGTGGTGCCCAGAAGCTGAGCATCTATCAGCCTCCTTGGGTTAGACCTTGTCTAGAACCAGTGGGAGAAGCAGCTCTGTGGGTGCCAGCAGAGCTGGGCTGATCCAAGGCTGGGGTGGCAGCCCATTCCCAGTGCTGCCAGACTGGGAGGGTTCTTTGTGAGCTTGCAAGAATTTTGGATCAGGCTCTGGGAATCAGGCTGACTGAGCAGCAGCTGCAGAAGTCTCTTCAGTTTAGCCTCCATCCTGCCATCGTTCCTTAAGGGGATGTTCAGATTACAGGAGGTTGCACTGAAAGAAAAAAAAGGAATCTAGAAATCCGTGTTCTTCAGTATGGCTACATTGCTGCTAGAGGACGTATTTGTATTTGAGGAGGACCTGGCATGGGAAGCCTGATAAGCCTGGAAAGGAGCTAACAACAGCTTTTCCCACAACACAGACAAACAAAGAACTTTTGTTTAACTCCTGAGGAGCGCTGGAGCCCCTCTCCACGCTGTGGAGGCAGTGGGGGCACCTGAACTGCCCAGGGTTGCCATCTAGTGAAGCTGCATCTTTGATCTCCTTTGTGCATGTGTGGGCTCTTTTTGTTGGGATGTTTCCCCCAGCTTGAATAGTGCAGGCACTGAAAGTATCACCCAACAGTCTCGCTCAGAAACACCCTTGGGAAATTATTTTCTCCTCTGAAACACTGAAGATCATCATCTTAAAGCATCTGCAAGAATAAAAGCTTTTGTAATTGAGCAAGATATTTTGGGTTTTTTTTAAATGCACTTTTATAAGGAGTCTGTCCCTAAGGATTAAAGCTGATTCTTTTTAGCTTTTCTGTCTTAGAAGAAGTGTGTCCCTTTGAAAGGAAATGGGTTCTGTTTGGTTGGGTTGAGGTCAGACTACCAAACTATTTCATTTTACAAAGCCTGCACTGAGTTCCTCAGATACATTAAACTCCATTTTATTGCTAATGTATTTTACACGTATTGCCTGATGTTACTGGAGATTTTGATGGGAAAGCATACACTTGTTAATAATTGTCATATATAGTCAAAGATGATAAAGGGGAATGACAAGAACCCTTGCTTCTCATTTTAAATTAGGGAATCTTAAACTTTCCTTAATGGTGATTTACTGACAAATTAGTAAGGGTTCACCATGGATAAGTATTACTGTGCCTCAGTATTTTGTGACTTAAAATGGTCTGGGTCTATTCCAAAGCCACTTTCAGAAAACAGAAAGATTTCTCTTTTTTTGAAGTGTTTTGAAGCAGGTTCACTAACTATTTCATGGTCTGAGCTTGGGAATGCTCTAGTACAGCCTGGCCATTGATGATGAGTCATCTTCGTTGAGCTTACATATTTGCTCAAAGTGTTAGTGAAAAAGATAGAGAAGTTTATTGTAAACTCTTTTTGTTTTCTGACTTTCTAAGTAAACTGCTTTTGGCAACAGTGCAAAAAAGGAAGGTCATTCTGCACTTATTGGCAACAGGAGGAAAAAGTTTGTGGAGCAATTCCATAGAGATGTGCAAGAAATTCAGATGAGACTGAGAGTTCAAGCCTACAAGCCTGACTATGTGAAGTGAGAGCTGGGAATGCTTTTAGGATAGCTCTGTGTCAGCCAAAGAGGCTAGTGAACACTTCCTTAAAATCCAGTGGTGTTTGTAACACATCTACATAAACAGCCAAAAATAGAGTGTATTATAATGAGCACCCTTTCCACAATTCTTTGTGGGTGAAGATTTGCAGGAGATTGCTGAAAGATGATGCTATGAATGATGAAGGTGCTTTATAATATTTTTCAATACCTCACTGTAACCCTGATATCCCCTCCCTTGCTGGCAAAGAACTACTTCATCAGCCTGCAAGATTTTAGGCTTTTATGCTTTTTGGACCCCCTTCATAAGAAGTGTAAATGTACTGCCAAAGCCTTATCTTTAGGGTTGTTGTGACCGTAGCCCACAGACCTAAGGCTGTCCAGAGATCACAGACTCAAGGTCACTGCACTGCTGTCAGTGGAATGTATTTTTAATTGCTTGAATTGGCCAGTGTGGGATTTGAGGAATAGGCAGCATTTCTCAAATGATCCTTCATCTTTCCTTCTCTGAAATGGGGGAATCAAATCTTAATCTTACACACATCTTATACAATGTCACCCTCCCAGAGGCAGCTAAAACTGCACCATTTACCCTGTGTTCCCTCCAGGTATTCCTCAACAACATTGGGCATATGAGATGTGGACTGGTCTATACTGAGGGAGGAGAGGATTCAGGATTTGTAGTAATGGGTTCTGGTCTGCCTGTTAGTGCGTGTTTTGTGTGCTAGGATGTCTCCTGGTGGGCATTTTGGACTGCTTCAGCCTTAGCAGCTAATTGTAATTCATTCAGTGGGCTCTGCTGAACAAATTCTGGCAGATCCTGCTGTGCCAGATGAAGAGGTGACTGTCTCCATTTTCTGCCCTGTCTGTTTGCTGTAGGTACCATCCCTTAGCTACGTGGTGAAGGGAACTGTACCTGTGCCTCCGTTACTACAGCCTGTGATCAGTGCCCAAGTGTATCCTCAAAGAGGGTTTGGAGTGAAGTGGGGCCAGTTTGGCTTAGCCTGGGAATGGCTGGAGCTCAACTCAGCCATTTCAGCCACAGCTAAGTGGAGCAAATCGGCCGTCACACCAGGAGTGAGTTAAACCTAAAACACTGGGTGACATATCACTTCACTGATAGCTGTAGATGGGGAATACAGACCGCTCTCTCTTGGAGAAGCTGGGCATAATTGTTACTAATTTTATTTTCGTTCAGCTTCATAAAGGATGGAGGCCCACAGCTTCAACCCTTTGTACCTCCACAGTGGTGAAGGCCCCGTGAATGATTTTTATTTTGATGTTGCCATAATATCCTTCAAACAGAAGAATCCTGCCTGAGAAGCTGCTGGATCAAGAATGGAGTCACAGGAGAGGTGGTGGCCCAGATTTTGTCCCTTTTTTTTTAAATTGCAGAATGTGATACAGGCTCTTCTGTACCATAGGGTAAAGATGAAGTTTATAGGGACTGATGCCCATGACTCATTTAAATGATATAGCAGACATGACCCTTTCTGTCTTCCAAACCTCATAGTGAAGAGCTTGTGCTTGTGCTTGAGCTTCTGCCGAGTGTGCTCAGAACTCTACTCTGGATTCAGGTGGACACAACACTCCAGGGTGGCATTGAGAGCTGTCCTGGACCTTCCCTTAGCATGACATTCTTATTTCCTTCTCTTCCCATCTCTCTTGGATGTGTTCAGCACCCAAGCTCACTGGAATGTTTCTTTGGGTATTGAGGCTGAGCACCCTGCAAGATGATGGAGGTTCAAAGTCAGTCTGTGAGATCTCTGGACACCTGAGTGATTTTCCAGACCAATCTGCAGGAGTTACAGATTAAATAACATCTAGTGCTCTGACTGCTGACTCTGTGAATACAGCCTGGGTGACTATGAGTTGAACTGGACTCTGGCAGATCTTGTTTCAATAATACCAGTGGTGTTATAGTTCTGTGATCAAATCACCTCCCATGCCAGCAGTCTTTTCCCTGCCACTGGTTTGTCAGCTAGATTTGTTAAGTCTGGAGTAAACAGCTCTGTTATTCTCAAGATGCAGAAAGCAGAGATCAGAGGGGTAAAATTTGGTATGAATTTTAAATGAGGAGAAATTCCATCCTTCTACTGCCATTTTTCATCAGTGGATAACTAATAAGGAATTTTTTGCATAGAAACACCTCACAGTAGAACTGGGCTTTGAATAACAGCTATAATTGCTTCTGTGCACTCCAATAATTGCATATAAATCAATTACCACCATTTTAGGTATTTGAACAGCTCGCTCCATGAAGAAAAACCTTTCTTTCCTGTTTAATAGCCAGACCTTTAGCTTCTTTGTTTATCCACATATCTGGGACAAATGATTCAAGCTCAGTCATTAATTAGTGATTTTATCAAGATTTTCCTTTCAGGATGGAAAGGTCATCACACCCTTGAAGAGCCAGCGAAACAAATGTCTCCCATTTGCACATGAAGTCAGGGCTTGTGAGGAAGGAGCCTCAGAACACAGGGTAGAGGCTTAATTTGGGGTGGCTACTTATAAGAACACACCTGGTGTTCCTAATACAAATATGATGGCCAGACATCCTGATTTTTTACTGTGATTAATACTTTTTATGGCTTAGATGACCCTTAACACCTAGAGCCAGCTGACAGAACACCAGGCATAGGGGCTGAAGTAAAAAGTCAGGCCAGAGGAGGATGGCCCTGACTTCAATATAATTTATTTTTATTGTATTATCCAGAGCCCCTTGGGTTGTCAGTTCCTGGATGCTCCTGGAGATGAGCCAGTGATACAGCCTATGGCAACTCCAAGCAATGTGCTATCTTGGCCAATAGATGGGCCCTGCCAGGGGAGGAGGAACATGTTTTACTACAGGACAAATGTTACCTGGCTAATTCAGGCCAACTGGAATTATAAATAAGATGAAATTTTCTTTAATAAGAGGAGAGACATGAGTGATGAGGCAAATAGAAGTGAAGGGGTTTTTTTCCTGGCAGAGATAGTTCCGATATCAGGAAATTGCCAGGCTTAGCGTCATGTTTGGATGACACAATAATCCCTTCTGAGCTTGAAATAGTTATTAATATTGTCACAGTATGACCTCTATTGATATACTTTTCTTGTGTTTATGCTTGTTATATCAATGGTTTCAAATTACCTCATTTTTCAAAGAAAGGAAAAAAGAACAATTTAAGAATAGAGACTTTTCTTGCTGCTGAGAGAAAAACTGGGAGCAGAAAATCCAAAATGAGCTGCTGGAAATATCCTTGCTTTAAATTAGAAAAAACCCCACAGCAGCTAAAAGACCCACACTATTCAAACTTGAGTTTTTCCTACATCAATTTAGTTCCTTTTACTAGAGAGTTTCTTGTAGGGCAGACAACCAGCAACTCCAACTCCAGTAAGTATTCCCTCTGTGGGAGACTTTTCTTGTACAAGACTGGACAAGAAAAGAATATTCCCTGCCACTGGACCTTCTCCTTTGGGGAAAAGCTGTGCACAGAAGTCCTTTGCAGCCCTCAAGTGGTTCCCTTTGAATCCTACACGGTGGGAACACGGGGCCGTGGGCTTTGGCAAGGAACTCGCAGGGCAGGCATAGCCTTGCTCCCATTAAAGGCTCCCACCCAACTTGCTGTGCTCCCCCAAGCCCCACCTTCCCTTCAGCCCCACCAGCACAGGGAGTGTGTGCTGGAAGAGCTGCCAGCCATCCCCCTGTTCCTTCCCACTTGTGGTCAGGAGAACCCATCCTGCTGGGATAATATTCAGGGAGGTGTGACAATGTCACAAGGCTGGGAGAGGCCTCCCTGGAACTCTGTGACACAGAGAGACTCCCAGGGGAGCCCCTGGCTGGTGGCAGTGCATCCTTAGCAGTGCCCATCAGGAGCTGCACCAATGTGATGGCTGTATGTGGTTTTGGGGGTGTCCTGGTCTCTGGCTTGGCTGTCCCCTATGTGTCCCTTCACTCTTGTTCTCTTGAAGGGCCACCTGAATTGAGGAGGGGAGGGGGGTCTGTTGTCCCCACGGGGTTGAGGGAGGTTTTGGGGTGTGTTTCCATGAGGTGTGGCAGATGACAGTGCCAGGCTGTGTGACCCATGCACCTGTCTGGGTTGGTTGAGACTCCCCAGCATCAGGGACTTCAGAAGCAGATAAGAATACTGCTGCCCAAGTGTGCAACTCTCCCAGGGCAATGCAAACACTTCCCATTACATCCAGAGAGCCACAGGCAAAGCGTGGCTGTCATGTGTGAGGGATGGCCACGTGGATTTGAGCTTCCTATGGGCACTCGCAGTAGCAATGGGATTCTGTGCATCTGAGGTGGCCCAGGTAGCTTATCCCTAAGGCAGCTGAGAGCAGGCAGTATGTTAAGCCATCAGCAATCAGCAGTGCTGACTGACTGGGATGGGCTGCAGCCAGTCTGTCTCTCTCCTTGGAGTAGCCACTGCCCACCCTGGACTCCATTTTATTCCTCACTGACATGCTCCCCCAGACAAAAATCAGTGGCAAGTAAAAAACTACTTGGACTCATTTACTTTTATCATTCTGCAAGCCTGGAGGTGTGTTATATCAGCAATGACATGGACCACAGGAACTGATAGCAAAAATGAGAGAACAATTCTCACAAAACATTATACATTTTGGGTTTGCATGGCTGCAGGGGGCCACCTGTAATCATCAAAAACAAATGAATCGTAGACAGAGCTGTACATGTGCTGTTTCACAAAGGTTTCCTTGTCTGCTGGCTCGGGGTACCAAGAAGCAAGTCCATGCTTGTAGGCCCAGTCAACAACCTGCAAAGAAGATAAGCAAAATGAACTGCTGAAACAATGCTGGCACATCATGAAGTTGAAACCAACTGCAGTTTGGCCCTGTCTGTGTTTTCCCTCTTTCCTCCTCTTGGAATTGTGCAGTTTTTTGCTTTTTTCTGTTTATGAGTCAGCTGCACTTCACCCTCAGTTGGGTGAGGGAATGCAAGCTGCCTGCAAGCAGTGCCTGGTAAGAAATGCATCCCCCTGCCCTGGCAGAATGGTTGGGGTGTGCAGGTGAAGGAGGAGAGCAGCCCTTTGGCCAGCTCCGCTCACACCCGTAAGCTCCTGGGCTATGCTCTGCATCCGTCAGCAGCTCTGGGCAGGCCAAGAAGATTCTCAGTGGGTGTCTCTGAACTACAGATCCGATGTATACAGGGCACCAAACCCATAATTAGACAAGTCTCGATCTGGAATAGTATTTATGTAATTAGGTCCCTACTAAATACAGGAGGAAAGGTTGCGAAATAGCAATTTGGAACCTAAAATCTTTTGGCAACTTGAGTCATGTTTGAATTTGACTCTAAACCTCATTTTTTGAAGTGCTGAAGATTCACAGCCTCAAGCAATAAAGCAGAGCTTTGTGAGCTGTGAGGCACCCAGAATCAGAATGTATTTTCCACTTTTGCGTTTTACTGATGGAAGAAATCAAAGCAGTAATTATGGCCAGAAGAATTCCTGAGAATGATTAAAACACAAACCAAAAATGATTCCAGGGCAATTTTCTGCCCTCCCTACCATGAAAAGTAGAAATAAGAATGGAAATACTCACTTTCACAGCAATTTTGAGAGACACTTCTCTGATGCTGGCCAAGGGGGGATAGAGTCTTCCTTCTGCAAGATTCTGCTCTGTCACCTCGGCAGCAATAGTCTAGAAAGAAGAGGATGGTAGTTTTTAGGGATGGTCTCAAGCCCACACCACATTACCTCACATTACATGGTATGTGGCTGAAACCTCAGCAGCATTGGGGCTGGGATTAGTGCTGAGTGGGAACTCGTGACCTGTTCAAACACACGTGTGTACACATTTCACCACAGACTTCAGACAGAACAGCCACAGCCAGAGTGGGGAAGTGTTGTGTTAGGGAAGCAGGTGTGGAGAAGGAGAACGCTGTCATGGCCCCTGCACCTCTGTAGGTGTAATGGAAGCATGAGCTTTCCCTGAGCCAGGAGAAGGCTGCAGCTTTTTGCTGAGGCTGAACCATTTCCCCTCCACTCATTGTCCTGAGCCAGGTTCTTTAAAACACCTGAAGTAGATACATGTGCCTCTTATCATCCTTTTTACAATATCAGTTAAATGTCAGCTGGAAACCTCTGCTGTGATGAGGAAGATTTCATCAGGGATGTGCCGGACCCCGCAGGCAGTGACTCCCAGTGCCACTCCTGGGAAGACGTAGGCGTTGTTTCCTTGGCCAGGGAAGAAGGTCTGTCCATTGGGCAGGGTTACCTTTGGGAATGGACTCCCACTTGCAAATATTCCCCGGCCCTGATCAAAGAGAAAGAAAAAAGCATTCTGATTCGGAAGAGAAGTCTTATATTTCTGCTGCTCATCGTGACCTGTGATCCGGGGACACTGGTGACAAAGTGGCCAAACCTCAGTCAGCAGAGGCATCTCCACCAGGGACACCTCTAGTTGACCTACTTTGGGAGGACCCACCCCCCCAGAGCCATGATCAGGGCCATGGAAAGGACCTCCAAGCACTGAGCATGTGTTTGTACTGCAAGTGCTCTGATCTTGCTGAGGACTCTTTCTACCTCTCTGTCAACCATCTATGGGGTGTGAGGAGAGACTCATGTGGCATAAAGGTCTGGGGCTGTGTGATTGCTCTGGCTATAGGTGGTGGGGAAGGCAAAGGAAAGAGACAAGGGCTCCTCTCTCAAGCCAAGTCAATCCACATGACTGTAATTCTTCAGTGACATTGGGTCTAAGCTGGGTGATGAAATAGTTACATAAACAACTAGGTTGGCATAACACAGGGAACAGAAACCGGAGAAGATGGGACACCTCAGACAGCTGTGGGTCTTTCTTTAGAGGATGACAAAGTAATTCAGGCTTGTGGGGACCCAAATTCTTGCTCACATCAAGGTCAGCTATGAAATCAGACCAGGTTCCTCAGAGTACACAGACAGAGACTGCATGAACAACCTTGGCCCTGCTCACTGCTCCACCTCCTCGCCCTCCTCACAGCGTGGAAGTTTTTCTTTACCACCAGCTCAAATGTCTCTTATTTCAATTTCAGCAGGCTGTCACTTGTTTGGCAGCACGCCCGCGGAGGTGTGCGGGCACGGCCCGTGTGCCGAGGCACGGTACCTGCGTGAGGCGGTAGCACTGCTCCGCTGTACACTCTGCTTTGCTCGTGGGGTTGCTCAGGGCAAACACGATGGGCCTCTCGTTGAAGGCAGCCATGTCCTTCAGCAGCTTCTCAGTGAAAGCGCCTGCAACAGCTGCGACACCTGGAACACCAAGAGCACAGTGAGGCGCTGCCTTCCCACTGCCCGACCTCAGTGCCCCCGGCTGGTCCCTCTGGGACTGGCAGATGAACTGCGGGAGGGAACCAGCTTCATCTATGGAGATGCAGGTGGCAGTGTTGCTTTCTCATATGACAGTGAGGTTAAAAGCGTGTCTCAAAATAAAGCCCTCTGCTCTTTCAGGCAGAGCGGGTGTCAGCGTTTTGGCCAACCTGACTGCAGCACTCCCAAAGACCTTCCTGAGGTGCCTGTTGTCATCCTCGTCTTGCCCGGCCTTACAGGGCCAAGTTTGTTGCTTGAGAGCCCCAGATCCTGCTTCCCCCAGCACCTTCCTCTACAGCTCTGTCTGAAAGAACTCTTACAGCTTCAAAAGTGAGGAAGCATGTGCCCCATAGTTAATGCAAAAGGATATGGAGAACTCAACCGACAAAATGGGGGTGAAAAAAAAGCTCATTTTGTTTTTGACTAGGAGAAAAAAGGAGACTCTGGAAGAAAGACAGAAACTATTCTAAGAATTGAATTGACATGAAAAGGTCATATTAAGTGAACTCCACCTATAACTGCTGTAGGCTTCACTTTCTGCACAACCTCTTCCAGTGTGTCCACACTGGGGTGGTCATGGGCAAACATTTCTTTCTCATGGTTCAGGTGGCTCCTGCCCTGTGAGGAGAAAGGAGTCAGATTTTGGTCTCCTGGCAAAAGGTGAATACATAACACAGTAACCCATCTTCAGCTCATTTAATCTCTCAGCCCTCTACCTAAAGCAGATTCCACATAGCAGGACCTCAGCATCAGCCAGTCAGGCATTGAGCAGTAAGGTTACACTGGCCTCTGCTCCTCTCACCCACTGAAGTACATTGACCTCAGAGCAAGGACCCAGCTGCCATTCACTTGTACATAAAGCACAAGTCTCCTCCAGTCTGAGGAGGAACAAGGGCAGAGGCCCTGGGGACACAGGGAATGCAGAATGGAGCTGGGCCAGGCTGGGTCACTGAGCAGGGCACAGTTTTGCTCTGACAATACTCTATATGATGTGCAAGACTTCCAGCACTGCTTGAGGCCATGGCCAGCAGAGTGTCCTTCCACCTTAGAGGCCCAGCCCGAAGTGTTGCCTTTAGGGGAGCCAGTGCTGCTGGCACACTTGTCAACACGTGACCTAGTCCTTTGAAAGCAGGAGCAGCAATGCTGACACCAATAAAACTGCAGCCTTCATTTCAGGGCTGAGCAGGGGTCCAAGGTATCTGCCTGCTCTGGCCTCTCTAGCTGGCAGGGGAGTGGAGCTCAGCTCTGGAGACAAATTCACCTTCACAATCAGTCCCTTGGAGTCCACCATCCAAATTTTTTTAATGGCATCCTCTCGTGAAACGCCTTCCTTTTCCATGGCCATGACGATGAGATGAGCTATGCCCATTGCAGCCTGGAACACAGTATATAAACACTTGATTGGGATATCATTATCTTTTGGGGGAAGATTTTAAATGAGAGGTAGATGGGTCATCTCCCAGCATGGCACAAAGCAGGGGGACTTTCTGCTCCAGGGTTGCACAGTGCCAAGGCATGGGGCTGACTTCAGCATTGTAGGTGCTGCCATAAATAAAAACCCTCACAACAATCATTCAGCAGAGCAGGTTGAAGGTGAGGCTGAAGAAGCAGAGGTGGCACCTTGACAAGCAGGGGCCGTCTCCATAATTTAAACCAGCTTCTGCAGGGGAGGAAAAGAGGCAGACACTTAAAAAGTGCTGGTGGCAATGCCAGTACAGAGGAAATATGGCCATGAGGAAAGCCTTCTCCCTTTCCTGCCTGGGAAAGCAGTCCTGGGGATGCTGTGTGTTTGTGGTCCTACAGCCATGCCTGGCCCTCCTACCCAGATGAGGACTAACAAGGCAGGAGGGGCTCTGTGCCACAGAGGTGGTGACCAGCACAAACATGTCTGCCAACAGGGATGGAGAGAGAGAGAGAGAGAAATCTTAATCTCAGTGAGGGACAGACAAACAGTAACAGACCTTCCCAAAGTCTCACAGGTGGGTGAGAGCTGAGATAGGTCCTGGACCAGCACCTTTAGTCCACGGACCAGGCTCTGGAGGCTTCTTCTTCCTCTCTCTTTGAGCAAGGTGCCATACAGGCAACCTGGCTTCTGCCACGGAGCACTATGACTGACTCCAGATAGAAAGGTTGTGTTCTTACAGTTCTTTGAGTCTGAGTCCCCTGGACTCTGCTGCTAAAGAAATTCTGGTTTACCTTAGACATCAACCCTGAGAACTCAAACCACCCTCCTTAGTATTCCTGCCTCATAAGGGACTTCCCTAAAGTTACTTAAAGCCCCACTGACACATGGGCAGCCTCGTAGTATTCACAGAGTCTGCCCAGGACTTGTGGGCCAAGAAATCACTGAGAGATTGCTGGTAACTTCTACACAGCAGCAAGATCCACCTCTAGGGCCCAATCCTGCCCAGTGACAAGGAACCTGCTTCTGTGCTTCATCCTCATGAAGCCAAGCCTTGCAGGAAGTTTTATAGTTGACTTTTCTCTCTAAATTTGAAGATGGAGCATATTACAGTACAAGCTCAGGAGCATTCCTACCTCTCCAGCTCCCTGGAAAACAAACTTCTGGTCAGAGAGCTTGTTCTTTGTGATCCTTAAGGCTGCAAAGATGCCAGCAACTGCAACAGATGCTGTGCCTGAAAGAGAGAAACACCACGAGATGAACATTCTTGAAAATGCATTGTTTACCCTGCAGATATACTGTCAGAAACCTTGTGGTAGGAATCATTCTCTTAGACTCTGTCATTGAAGGATCAGAGTGCCTTCCCTGTGCTGAAATATTAACATTCAAATTCTCCTGCAAGGCTGGAGAACACAATTTTTCCTCCATGCAGAGTCAAAGGGACACCAAATCCTAGAATGCCAGAAGTTGTTAATATTGAACTTGCAAGGGTTTAAGATGCACCTGACTTCTCCAAGGTCACATAAGACCTCTGTAGCCAAGCAGTGGTTTGAACTTGGGTCCCCCTGTCAAAAAATCCTCTGTGATCCTAGAATTACCATCCTCTTCTCCTATTTACCTTCACAACCCAGCATCACCATTTTTTTACTCCTCTAACACCCTGATACCCTGACTCACAGCCATCACATCCCGCTGCTAACATTAAGGAGTCACTGAGAACAGGAGTCGGTCCCACATTAGTGAGAAACAATGCAGTAAATGAAGCAGTCCTGCTGTTACAGCCACTGTGATACCTACAGCTTTCCATGCATTAAGGGGGGCAAATGTCCAGACTGAATAATCTGCCTTTACCCCACACAACTCACACATAAATCACATGCAACGTTCATTAATGTCCTGTCCCAGGTGTAGGAATATGGTGGAAATAAATCAAGTAAGGCACAAGCTAATAAGGATTCAGGCACTGGTGGTATCTCAGCTCATCTGGGCAAACTGGATGCAAGTGTTAAAGGGGACCTGGGAGTGAAAGAGGAAGTTTAATCACAGAATATGTAAAGTTGGAAGGTACCCATGAGGGTTAGTTTTATTCCTTAGCATTTGAAGGAATATCAGTTTGGATATGCCCTAGTTTTGATCTGTGCCCAGCTCTGGTGCTGGTCTCTGCATTCTCATCTTTAGAAGCTTTGTGAGAAATCAGGGAGACCACAAGTAACGAGTCTTGTGGGGGTGGTCATGGCTGGGGCAGGCAATGACCACTTTTAGGCTAATACGCCTGATTTCACCAAATTTCCAGCATTTCCTATTTTGCTGCCCATGTAATCAGGCAGTAGTTCAGGGTTTCAAGTAACCAGTGCATTACTGATGCTCTCTGCAGGGTCCTTAGGGCCTGAGGTGCTGCAAGGCATCAAGAACAGCCTGGCTGAGAAACAGCAGCTGCTGAGCAGACATGACCACAAGCAGTGACACCAGCAGATGGAGCTGCCTCATCTCTGAAGGACCCAGAAAACACAGTCAGCTTTACCTGCTCCTTTTCTTTAGCACAAAAGCCACAGACAAATCAGGAATCTGCTGGTATATCACTGGGGAATGAGTCACACTCTTATCATTTCCTCACAAGCAGAAAATCTAGTGGAATCACAAGTGCTCTGCCAAAGAAGTAATTTTACTGACATGATTTGTTATTGAGGGAACCTATATAAACTACTCTGATAAAGAAAATCTTTATAGGCCAGACCAGAAATATTTGTCAGTACAATGAGAAACATTTTGTGATTATAACTCAGATGGGTTTAGTTCTCCAAAAGCTAATAATTTGCCTCTCTTAAGAGAGATTCTGGTTTAGCAGAGGTGACAGCAGCCACCGTCCTGCAGCAGACATGGTGTCCACACTGGCACACTGGCACAGAATGGCAGCATCACTGCATAGAACACTGGAATGGTTTGGGCTGGAAGCGACCTCAAAGACCATCTAGTTCCAATTCCCCTGGCATGAGCAGGGACATCTTCCACTAGATCAGGATGTTCCAAGTCCCATCCAACCTGTCCTTGAACGCTTGCAGGGATGCGGCATCCATGGCTTCATGAGGACACTGCAAGCATTCATGCCTTAAACACAAACAGACTAGACTGATGGTTGATAGCTTTGTAAGCTTATTTCTTGCAGTGAATCACTTGAGACACTAGCCTCAACACCAAGGATGAATTCCCTTCATCAGCTCAGACAAGTTTTTACCATTACATTTCCAGACCCATACCATCTGAGTTCAGTCAGTTTAAAAGGGATTTGATGGGGAGGGAACCAGCCATTGAGCACCTTGTTGCTTCAGTATTAACATCACACAGCTGAAGGAAGTGTACAAAGGATTTCCTCTTGCTCCTCCTGCACTAAATCTCTGCCTTTTAATGCTCTCTTTAGAGTAGTGTATTTGCCTGGTGAAATTCCACTGGACTGAGAAAATTACAGAGGAAGATACTGAACGTCCAAGAAATTTAAAAGAATGCTGGATAGTTGCCTAGTTTTTTGATTGTGTGTTTTACAGGTGTCACATAACCCGTCCATGCTGATTCTCTGTGTTATGGTGAGTCTATAATCAGCAGGAGTGCTTGGCATGCTGCCATGACAGATGCTGAGGGTGGGACTCCTCTAAACAAATGTGTATGATCCTGCTCATGCTCATGCTAAAGCAGCCACCTGAACTGGGTCAAATGAAATGCACCCTAGAAGAATCACTACTACCACATATTTTTTAGAGAGACAAGGTAACTGGAATACACATAAACACTTCTGTTGCAGACATCTAATCTGTGAAGGAAGAGATTCTACCCTGTAAGTCTGAACTGTAAAGAAATGGGAGGAGACCAGGGTCCCCCAGTTGTCAGCAATGCCAAGCTTGTGACATGCAGTAGAGTGTGAACATCTATGTGTACACTCACACATGTTCACACACTATCTCCAAGGCTTACTTTGCACAGAAATCCCCAAATCCCTGTGTGGGCAAGAGTGGGGAACGGATCAAAGTTAAAAAACCAGAAGTGAAACCATTACAGTGTGATGGTGTAAGTGTCAGGTCAGAGCATTAGCAATGATAGATGCCTGGAAAGTATTGAAAAGACTGAAATGTAACTGGAGAAATATCTTGTTTCTCTTGGTCCTGACCCAGGCAAAACTGCTTTATACCCTGCGATTGTCAAGAAGTCTGATGGGACAAATGCTGGTATTTGCAAACCCATTTAAGTGGGAAATGCTCTTGTGCGATTCAACAGAGGGAGGTACTTGAGGTACTTTTTAAAGGTGTCACTAGCAGGAGTTTGACAAGTGGTGTGTATGGAAAGAACGGGGGCATGGACTCAGTCTGCAGAACAGAGACCTGTGGGACTGGGTGTGCCATTACTCATCCCCTGCACTTGTACTGTAGCTTTGACTAACAGCAGGGCTCTGTTCAGCTCTGCCACTCCTAATCCTCCTCTCTTGTTCCAATATGTTTCTAATCCCTCCACGTTTCCCAAATTGCAACTCACCCCCATTACTCAAGTAATGAAGTTACTGTACCCTGGCCTTAGCTCAATTATTTTTCTTTGATAATTACAATTTCTGAGCACAGAACAACAGAATATCTCTGTGGAGAAGAGTTCACAGCTGGTTCATGTAAAGAATTGGCTAATCATTGTGCTTCAGTTCTAAAAGAATCAAAAATTCAGACTGGGGCAGGGAACTCCTCACCATGGCAAGAACAAACCAGCCATCCTTCAACACGTTGGTCTATCTGTTTTCCAAAGAGACTGAGTGCTACTATTGCAGATAACTACTGCTTCCCTAAGTAATTAGCAAGAGCCAGCTTGGCTGGTCTGTATCTGAGGTGAGATATGGAGGGGTACAGAGAGAAAAAAGGAAAGTGCTTGCAAACCATCCTGTCTATCCAAGACTTAAAGTGAGTGCTAAACATGGTATCACAAAATAGCAAGCAGACCTTGGGACCTCTCTGGGAAGTCCACAGCACAGAACCAGTACAAAAAAGAGGCATTCAGAACCAAGGCACACTCAGGAACATGGCCACCTCTGCAGGGTTCAATTTTCTTCATTTCTCAGGCACATGCAGAATACTGTAAAACATTAAGGAAACCTCTGTGGGGTTGATGTTCCACTTGTACTACTGCAAGTGAGAACAAGCCCCAGTAGATGTCAGCGGAGGTACACTGGAGCCTAACCTGAGGAAAAGATCTGCTCCACAGCATCGCAGGGGAAAGGCTGCAGCAGAGAGGCTCCCATCCCTGGGGACCTGACCCTTCCTTAGTGGGGAGAGCAGGCAGAGGGGCGAGCAGCTCCGCACATGGAGTTACAGGAAGCACTGCAGGAGTCACCGGGGAAAGCCCTGCCCAGTGCTGAGGTCAAGGCTGTGCCCTGGTGCCAGCAGCCAGTGGCTAAGCAGGGGACGTGGGGAAAGTGTGGATCAGGGGGGTGCCTGGGGCCAGTTGTCCTCTCATGCTGGTGGCTGACACTGCCCTGTCATCTGTCCTGGAGGGCTTATGGAGCTGAGCTGAGCATCACCACCATGCTGAATCCTTCCAATAGCAGCAATGGGAACGTGCAGCCACACCACTGCCTTTTTCTTCACATGACACCTGTGCGAGTGATTCCCCCTTCTCCACAGTACATTGGTGGAAAAGATGACCAAATTCAGCCTGATCTTTTATTTTTTACTCTTGACCTGCCTGCTTAGACTTTGCCCTGTCAAAACCATGCCAATATGAGGGCCCGGGGAACAGCAAACTCTAGTTTAACAGCTTCAGCAAAGGGCAGCCAAGGAAATATATCTAAATTTATGGATGAGGAGGAAGCCTAGGGCTTTTCCAAATTCTGGTTCACATTAACTCCCTGCAGCAGTTCCGCCCATTACTGGAAAGCAGAGTGGAGCTCGTCCAGATCCACTCCAAATGCATACTCAAAAGTCAAACACAACAAAGCTGGAGCAAAAAACTGCCAAAGTGTTTGCAGCTCAAGGTCTTCCCCTCCATGGCTGTGGGCTAGTGTTACCCTTCCCCCAGAGGGTCTCTGTAAGACATTAATAAAATAAACTTAGAAATGGTGCAGAGTTAGTCAACGAGAAGAGCAATAAAATGCAAAGCATTGATGCATAGGGATGGAACTTGCTCTCTTCGGGGTGATCCAGAATTGATGGTGGCATAGAGAGGAGCTGCCTGCCAAAGGAGATGCCTAATAAGGCCATTTCTAGGTTCCTGCTTTTAATCCTTCCACTGTAAAGTGCTTGGACTACGCTGTGCATAACCTCAATGATGGGTTCTGACCATGGCAGCAGTGCCTTCCCTCCTGCCTGTTTGGTGCCAGCACAGGCTCAGCCCCCTCGAGCACCCACACGGCAGAGGCTGTCAGGCAGAGGCCAGCACTCTGCAAGAAAGCATCCCCATCACAGCACTGGGGACTCTGTGCATGCTGCTGCATACCAACAAGCTAAACCAGGTCAGGGCACAGCCCTTTCTTCTGTTCATTTTGCCTCCTTAGCCTGGACTTAAAAGATCACAGGCATCTTAACACAGAGGTGACCTGTGATGTTCTTCACTGCAGAGGAGGAGTTGGCAGTGGCATCCAGTGAATGAGAAAAACAGCAGACAAGAAAAGCAGGAAAGGAAAGGGAAACAAATGTCACAATTCCCAAAAGTGACAGAAGAGGTGGGCCTGATCTTTGGAGTGCTGCACTCATAAGCCCAAGAAACTGAGGCCCGTTTACAGCCTGGAGTCCTGTTCTGACCTGGCTTGTGTAGCAGTCAGTGTGTGAACTCAGTACAAATCCAGGAGCTGGCCCTTACATGGTTAAGGCAGCAGCACCAAGGGGAAATGCAGCAGCCTCTTCTGCTGGGGAGCACAGCAGGTCCAGAGGGACTGTAAATAGTGAACGTCTACAGGACTGAGAACACCTCCATATCTATCTCCAGGCTGGGTAAATCCCCAGGGAAGGCATGCTGCTTAGGAGCTGCCTGGCAAGACATTGCCTGTTTTGTTCCACATTTCAGCACCATCCTGCACTCCCTTCCTATTGTGCTTCCCCCTCCTTAGCTTCCTGTGATAATTACAGATGCGTTTGCCACGCCAGCTGAAACAACAAAGTAAGATACTGTGCCGTTTTAATCCCCTGAAATTAGTTACTGCTGAGCCAAGAACTCTCACTTCGCCTGCTTCTCACAGCACATGGAAACGTGCCTGTGAAACAGGCCTCGTTTGCACATGATTGGTTTCCAACTTGCCCAAGTGTTTGAAGCTGCTCAGATTTGTGGCACTGGAGTCAGCTTGTTCCCAGCCTCAGCTGAGATCTGGAGCACTGTTGCTCCAGGCCAGGCACTGCTTCCTGAAGTGTCTTGGGAAGGTTATGGAAAGGTTATCTGCTAGGATAATGAGAAAAGGTGGTTGGTGGGTCAAGAGATATTTTGAGGATCATCAGCAGTCACACATCCTACAACCAAGGGGAATCATTGCTCTAATGACTTTGAAAAGACTCAGAGGTGTTCTGTGAAAGGGTAGACCCCGAGCATTGCCTGTAGCCTACTTTAGATAACAGGTTTTATGTTTTGGTGCACTGTTCTTTCCGCCTCTGCCTGCATGTGTGAAAAAATTTTGAATGACACAATCCAACACAATTAATTAAATAACACATTAAAGATTTCTTCATTTTTTTCCGCAATTCTGACTAAACTTGCAGAACTACCGCTGTTCAGTACTGAGTAAACGTCTCAAGAGGCATTTAAGTTGGTCAGGTATGATTTGCCTTGGGAGATCCATACTGTTCTCATTCACCTTCATGTTCCTAGGTGCACTTCCAGAAGACTTACTTTGTAATCCCCAGATACTGTGGTTAGGCTAGCTGGGCTAAAATTCCTTGGATCTTTCTTTTTGCCTTTCTTGAAGATAGGTGTGACATTTGTCTTTTTTTCGGGAGTTAGGAATCTCCTCATTTACCATAACCTTTCAAAGAGTGACTTTGTAATGCTGTTGGCCATATACCTCAGATGAATCCTTAGATGCATCTCATCAGGTCTCATGGACTTTGTCTCTCAAACAATCCCTGCTGAATAGGCAGAAGCCGATGGAGATGCTGTAATTTTGCATGCCTAAAGTTCTCATAATGGAACTAGAATACTGTGTGCTTTCCTTGATCTGCCTGAGGCCTTTGAAAAATCTTCCAAAACATCCTTGTAGCTGAACTGGAGAGGTGCAGACTGAACAAGTGGGTGAAAAAGTGGCTGGGCTGGTAGGCTCAAAGGTTTGTGGTCAGCGGTATGAGGAGGCCAATACTATTTAAGTTCTCATAACAATCTGGATTATAAAACAGAGTGCACTTCCATAAAGTTCATGATGATTACAAATTTGGGACAGTCATTGATACAGTGCTGGTATGACAGTTGTTCACAGGGATCTCTGCAGGCTGGAGAAATGGGCTCAGGGAAACCTCATGGGGGGTTGACAAAGGCAAATGCAATGTCCTGCAGCTTTGCAGAAGAAAACTCTGGGGTCATGGTGGACAGCAAGTGGAAGATGAGCCAGGAGTAAGCCCTTGTGGCACAGAAGGCCAACAGCCTGCTAGACTGTGTCAACAGTAGGTCAAAAAAAAGTGATAATTTTTTCTATTTCAGTACGTTTGAGGTCATCCCTAGACAAGCAGGTCCCATTTGGGGCTTTCAGCACAATGACAAACTGAAGCAAGTGCAGAGGAGGGACACAAATATGACCAGGGTATACAAAAAGGACTGAGGAGCTTGGTTTGAAAGGGCCAAAGAAGACTAAGAGGCCATCTAGTTTCTGTTTACAAGCACTGGTTGAAGTGTTTGTAAAGAGGCCAGATTCTTCTCAGAGGTGTACAAAAAAAAGATGAGGAGCAATGAACAATTAGCAAAATTCCAATTAGATATTAGGAGAAAAATGTGCAAGGAAGATGAGAAAACTTGGGAACAGGTAGCACAAATATTGGATACCCTTCCTTGTACATACTGAAAAGTATTTGGCTGGACAAGGCTCCAAGGAACCTGAACTAATATAAAGCTTAGATCTAAGTTTGAAATCACCCTTTATTTGAGTGAGGGCTGGCTTATGTCCAGAGGTCCCTTCCAAACTAATGTCTTCAATAGCCTAACATCATTTCTTGTATGAAGCAGGAATCCAGAGATGCCTGCTTCAAGGATTCACCAGACTTCACAACTTTGCAAGACTTTCAAATTGTCTGCTTTCTGTTTATCACTGTGGACAATTAAGTGAAGCAAAGTTAGAGGAGGAAGAGAAGGAGCAGGAATAAAGCATTCTCATGTACCCCTAATCCTACATGGTTCAGAGCCTGCCCTGGTACTTTACTGGGAAAAAGGAAGAAGTGACAATCAATTTTCTCCCTCAGAGCTGTAATTGAAGCTGTTGCCCCTTGCATGAACCCAGACAGAGCTGGGAAAGGACTGATGTCATCACGCCCTTAGAGGAAGGAGAAGCACTCCCTCAATGGAACTCCCACACATGGGCACTGTGAGCCAGCTCCTGCCTAGATCCCAGGCTGATGGCTTTCAGAATAAGCAATGGGCACTGTGAGCCAGCTCCTGAGAGCTCCCAGGCTAATGGCTTTCACAACAAGCAATCACTTCGTCCCAGTTGGTGGTGCCTGGCAGGCATCCCCACTCAGCATCAGCAGGTTGGCTCCAACTGGAAGGGGTCTGAGTCACCTTTATTCTCTGGGGACAGGATGGATTTGGAAATACAGTAATTTGTAGGAAAAAAAAAAAAAAAAAGGTGGGTATTAATATTTTAATTTTTTATTTTTTTTATTTTGTGTAGGCCCTGGGGCAGCAACAAGGAGGCCTAAAGGATCTTAAGGGAAGCAATTCATACTTTTCCCCTCATCTCACCTGGGTGTGTATGTGTAGGGCCACTGCATCCAGAGTCCCACTAACCAATGGTGAATGAGTTTAAAGTAGATTAGCTCAGGCCTGATCTAACTTGCACTGCTTACACCTAAGATGTGTTTTTAATTCAACATACTTAAAACATTGCCAGCTCAGAAGCTGGAATAATTCAGGCTTCAGAAGGTCTGTTCCTGTCTCACTTGAGTAAAATTAATCAGGTCTGCTTAAACAAGGCTTTGTATAATTCTCATTAATCATTTAAACACTGCTTACATTGAACGTTTTTTAAGTAGGTGAGTCATGAAATATCAACATGTTAGAAAAGAGAGAGTCTAAGGTAAACCCAAAGAACAGGAGGGTGTAAGTGAGAAAATGCCACTTTCTATCTTTCTCATATCATTTGAGGATATATTAGGCTGGGTAAATCAGACTACTCATCCCAGATTCAACTCTTTTATCTCTGACATGACTCCAAGATAGCGCTAGCTGAGTAGATCCATGTTACCTCAGCATTTCAAAGATCCTCAAAACTAATATCTGACTACAACCCAAGTTTAGATTTCCCTTTTCTTTCTGACAGTTCCATAAAAAAGCCTAGGCAGGTGCTTGCTTCCTTCGACTCATTGTTTGTTGTGCAAAAGCTCAGCAGGATTTCCTTACTTATCTGTTACTGAGAAACCAGTGCCAGCAAAATGCTTTATTTGAGAATGTAACCATGTTTTACTACAAAGAGGTAAAATCATACTCTTTCAAAAGGCAGGACTTGAAAGAATTTTCAGGGGTCTTGACATCTCCCATGCACTGTTACATGCATTTAACTGGGGAGAATCAGATAAGGTCCATTTCATGACAATACTGTTTTACAGCATCCTCCTGGACGTGGTTTTGCCCCTCTGGGGCACTCGTTACTGGGAACTGCCTGAGACATTCAGCTATGACCTATGGCCAGAAGAAAATTATAAAAAAATAGTCTCATGCTTCCCACTCAGAATCTGCAGTTTAACTTTAATATTCTCTTTTTCTTCTTTCTAGTATCAAAGAAACCTTTCCAATTCACCAATAAACCTTTGCCAATCACTCCAGTTCTGCCAATAAAACCTACATCCAGGCCCCCGAGGTGTGATTTGCCACATCACCTGGACTCTTTTTGACTGCTGAGTCCCCCATTCAATACTTCAATTCAAAAATGTATCTCCTGGTTTTTCTTTTTCTGTGCTTCTCTCTCCATGGGAAGTTTTTGGGGGTGGCAAGAACACCTGATGAGTCTTCTTGTACAGGAGTATCCATCTGCCCTTCCCTGAAATGCCTTTAGCTTCTCTGCTTCTAAACCCTCTTCATGAAAATGTCTTTGAGCAGGTCCATGCATCCCACTACACCAACCATATTTCCCCATACCAGGATCTTATTCCTTGTGTCAGATGCAAAGAAGATGCTATGCACATTGCCAAATATTGTTAGATAAGCAGCAGATGCAGAAACAGCACTGGAAAATCTGCTCACAAAAGAACCAGCATTGTGTGAAAAATAATACTGATGTTTCTTTCAGTCTCTTTCAAATACAAGTGAGGATGAGCCCAACTGACTGCAAATAATTAAATCATACATTGGAAATTTCTGCATGCTTCAAGCAGGACTAGACAAAAGAAAAGATGAAGGGACTCAGAGGCGAACTGGTTGTTTGTAGACACTTGGGAAGATCCTGTGCCTGTCAAATGGGCAAACAGCCCTTCCAAAGGTTTAAAGCAAAGCCAGCATCAGACCGGGATGCAGACTGCATCCCTCTGGGCATTGAGCAATCCTGCTGACTGCTGAGCCTCTCAGGGCCTGGAGACTTGCTTGTTATAACCCCAGCTTTGCTGCTGTCACTTCTCTTTGACGCTGGAAGAGTTATGTTAACCACGCTAGGGGAGAACAAATCTGTTCTCAGATTACTGCAGAGTTAGCATCCACAGAGAGGAAAGAAGCTGGTTTACCTTTATTTTTGTGCATGTAGTAAAGAGTATAACAATAGAGGGAAAATTCCAGGATCAGCTAATGACCACCTGGCTCATGAAAACAGAAAGCCTTGCATAACTGTTAAAACGTCATCATTGTTTTAGCTAAATTATAGAAAACTAATGGAACTCTCTAAGTTACCTGCATAATGTAAAACATGTGATCCATTTTCTCCCTTGAATGTTTCTGCAATGAACTGCTAAATCCCTAAAAACAATGGAGACTCACTTTTTGACTCGGATGGCTGAGCTTTTGTTTATATTTTTAAATGCTTCTGTGTACACTCTAAAATTAGTCAGACATCTGACTACTGTATAATAAACAGTTTTGTGACATTAACCACCAGTTCTCAGGACAAGGTGAAGGTTAAATTTGATTTTGCTAACAGTACTTACCCTGAATATCATCATTGAATGTACAGTATCTGTTACGGTATTTACTGAGGAGACGAAAAGCATTAGCATTGGCAAAATCTTCAAACTGGATCAGACAATTCATGCCGTACCTGCAAGTCAAAGGGCAATTTAAAATGGATAAATACATTTATACAACACCTTCTAACAAGATAGCTAGAGACTCTAGTGCAGAAATAACAGTATTCATGACAGAAACACAGCACACTAACGTCAAACAGGATCACATCCATCTCAAGGTCCACACACTGAGAAATGTGGAATCACCAGGATTAAATTGTATTCATAATTCAAGTGGCTTCTTAGTATGTGTACTTATATACATATATGTACATGCATCTTTGGACTTTTGATATGAGAAATTTTCAGAGGTATTTGCAGAGGAACTTCTCAAAGCCAAGGAGACAATCTTTGTATTGCAGCTGCCACACTGCATGACAGCAAATCTGACTGCAAAGGGGAAACCAGTTAAAGGGACACCACCAGGGACCCACTTCAACTGTAAGTGGCCAAGAGATGAGAAAAATATCTGCTTGTAGGATCCCATGGAGTGAGTGTTTCACGGTGGGACTGAGTGGTTCATGGCATGATTTCACAGTCACACTTCTGTGAAATGTTTTTCTCCACTGAGTTGTTTAGCAGGAAACCAGCATGCAATGACAGCTAGTGACCTGTAGAGTGAAAAGGCAGGAAATAATTGCAGACTTTCCATAATTGTCCAGTAATTTCCAGCAATTTCAAGGAGAAGTGTGCAGTTTATAAATTGGGTAATATTCAGACTGGTCCATGCATATATACAATCAGCACTTTGTATGACTCTAGGTTGCTTTATTAAAGCCTTGCAAATAAAATCTGAAAGGGCCATAAGTACTCGTTTCTCACACATAAATGTGATAGGGCAATGAGAGAAACTCAGGGAATGAGTAATGCAACTATTAGCAACCTCTGGGCTGCAGGCAGGTGAAGGGGCTCTAAATAGCTGCACTTTGTTAGAGGTAGCATCACCTGACGTATCTTCTATTCAGACTTTCCTGCTTTGCCACTGAAATCTGAGGTAGAACACCCCTGCTTTAGCATAGAAACTGATACTGGATAAAACATTTGAGAACTGTGGCTTCTGTCATGAAAAGGTCTTTTCATGGCACTCACAGTGTGGGCAGTCAGGCTGTCCTAGAAGGGCCTCGAATTTTTTATTATTATTATTTTCCACTTCAAGTATATCTGTCAGTAAGGAGACAATGATAAGCACATGCATTGTGCTCCTTTATTTTTCCACCATGGGAATCTCTCACTTGATAAACCCCTTGGTCTCACAAAGGGACAAGGGTTGGCTCTAACACTTTCTTCCCATTCTCTGTGTTTGCCTTTAGAAAAGGACCACAATGGGGACAGAGTTTTTAGTAGAGCCTGTAGCAACAGGACAAAGGGTAATGCTTTTAAACTAAAAGAGGGTCAATTCAAACTAGATATAAGGAAAATATTTTTTACAGTGAGGGTGGTTAAAGACTGACACAGGTTGCCCAGAGAGGTAGTGGATGCCCTATCCCTGGTAATGTTCAGGGTAAGGGTAGACAGGGCTCTGAGCAACCTGGTCTGCTTGAAGATCAGCTTACTAATGGATGTTGCTCTTATTCATCATTTGGATATGTAAGGAAAACATGGCTAAGAGGGAGATGACACAGCATCCAGAACATCTGCTAATATCTCACAGCAAATAATTAGCAAATCTTTATGCAACTTCAGTTGCTATAGAAACTATTTCTCTAACACTGGTCTTATTTATTGATATCACTGAGGAAGTAACATTACTGACTTGCTTAACAAAATCAATGATCTCAGCCAGCATTAATGTACGTGTGACCAGCTCTGTGAATTCCTTCCACATTTGTAGTCCGCAGCACAGTGCACAAGTTTCTTTTATTTTCACCTTTGATCCTTATTAAGCAGAGCACAAAAGAAGTATGGTAGCCCATAAACATTTCTCCTTCTGCCCCTCAGTATGAAAGGACAGTGCTGCAGTGCAGGCTCTTCTCACTAATGTATTCTATGAAGATTGTTTTCTTTTCTACTGCAATACATCTATTGAGCTTTTAAAAGTATGAACTCAATTTTTGAGCTTATGTGAGACTTTGCATAATGTGAAAACTGAAGTTTCCATTCATAAAGACCACAAATTGGTCATGGCAAGACCCGATGACTGGATGCTTTAAATGAAAGAATGTCAGATTCACAGTTAAAAATGGGAATCTCAGATCATGATCTTAGTCCTCAAGGGCTACTCACCTTACTGAAGTTTTGAGAGAAATTTAAAGAACTTGTGCTACCCAAAGTCACTGAAATGAAACACAGCTAGGCAGCTGATTTACTGAGTTGTCTTAGAAATCTACCAGTTAATCTTGCTGCCCTTTTCCAGCGGGACTTTGGTGGCTGCATGCAGTGCTCCATCTGAGGGTGACCAGAGCACGCTAAGGATAAACTTAGCAAGGAGTTTGAACAAACCAGCTGCTGGGGCCATGTGCAGTAAGAACTTTGTGAGTATCAACATGATGAGTCAGTTCTACTGTCCCTCCCCCACAGCACAGCATCTCAATATTTCTGTAATTCCTTGCATCCCAAAGGAATTCAGAGCACTCTACAAAGAATGTTTGGGTAGCACCCAAAAGTAAAATGTAGCCAACTTGGGACTGGAGCACAGAATTCCTTTAATATGCAACAATGCTAAGAAAAAGTCCAGCTCAGGTAAGAAGGTGAAGAATACTTGGTAGTCCAAAGGGAAAGGGTGTCCTGAGAGCTGCTACATGTATTGGAAGCCAATAAAATGCAGTGCAGAATGGGATTTCTTCTACTACGTTTACATATCTAGAAGTTGGTTGAGTAATACCTAGCTGTGTATTGCCCAGCTGGACAACCCTGACTGCCCTCTCAGACCATGGAGAGAAAGGCCATATCCAGTAGCAACTTCTTTCAACTAGTCTAAGTGAAAAATTGAAGTAGATAACATCTCTGGAGATGCTTCTTTCTCAGTGTGTGTGAAGGCAGATTAAGATGACCAATCTAAATTTAGATATCTAACTTTAGACACCTAAATTAGGAGAGGTAATCTAATATTATCTAATTATCACAGTTGGGACTATCTGGTTTGGGAACATCTTAAATGTATGCCATGCACCTTAGATCACTTGCTTATCACCCTTTCACTGCAATATTATGCTGCCCTTGTATGTTTGCAATTTCTTTGTTGATGTCTGCAGAAACTGCCCTGCTCCATCCCTTGTGTATGGTGTCCAAGTGGTCCCCGGTCAGCAAACACAGAAATACTTGATGAAGTGAATTATACTGGCCAGTCTTCCCCCATCATAATGTTTTAAAATGAAAACTGATTTTGCAAAACTGTGTTTAATTGGAAACATTGTATTACCCACTAAGAAACCAGAACTAATGAATTCCTTTGGAGGAATCATTTTTAATGAGGTATGCTTTTGTTGAACTTTCTGTATTGTTTAATATGTGACATCTGATATGAATGCAGTCCCCGTCAGTACTCACATACTTGATGTCCATAGGTCTAGGATGCCTTTTAATAGAAAAAGTGTTTGTAAAGTGAGTATTTGAACAAGGATTTCTGAAGATCCCTTCCAAGACATTTAAATACTCTTAAATTTGCAGCAAGAATTGATGCTGGCCCTGCAGAGAGATCTTCCAAACTGTTGTGATAGGAAGAGACTCTTGAGATCAGTCTGCTTGGCTGGTTGTCAGTTCTCATAGATTCTTCCACTGATCCATGTGACTCATCTCCTAACTTTCAGCTGAGAGCCTGCAGGAGATTTGGAAGCAGATCAGCAGGTCACATTAGGACTGCATGTTTTCCAGTCCAGGAAAGGCATGGCCAGCTAAGGTTGGCTCTCTCCAGCAATCTCATCCTGACTGTCAATGATTCATTTTCTCTAGAGCATTCTATGATCTTCTTGGCACGATCTGGGACACGAGTAGTTAAACAGCCAGGATCTGACTGCCTTTATCTACAAGGAAAGCTCAAATGTGGGCCATCAGGATTTCCGACTGACAAGATACATTGAAACTGAGCAAGTGCCATGGTCCAGTGTGGTTTCTCCCATTTCCTCAGTTCTTTATCTCCCTTTCAAAAAAAGGCAAGGTTGTATTTTTTGAATGGTTTTGGGTTCAAAGTGTTGCCATTCCTCTTGGGCACACTGCAGTTTGCATTTTGTGGGATCTCTGCAGTTCCATGTCTCCTTGTGGAACTGGAGCTTTCCCCCCAGCATGAGTCATTCTTATATTTGTAGGCTGTCAAGAAGGATGCTTGGACAGAGGTGTTTTTGAAAGAATTCAGACATGCTGAGACTTGTAACTGGTTACACTACAAGAGTCATTATTTAATACTGTCACCATGTCTCCTGTTGGCTGCCAGACCACCATCTGGGGGATCCTGTTCTCTGCCACCTCTGGAATTAATTTACCCATTTTATAGAACTGGAAACAAAAAGATACACTTTGTCAGTTCTTCCTCATCCAAAAAAATTCACTGGTTTTTCAGGCAAAGATTATATTGCTGCCTCATTAGTCTGCTTATTTCATGGTTTTGTGCCATAAATAATTATGACCCAAATTCTGGCTCTCATACCTTCCAAAAATCTTCCTGTGAAAATAGCCTCACTGGGAAATGCTTTATAGAATGGTCCCACACACTCATTTTAGTCCAATCTCTCTCTTGTGCAAGATTTTGCCTAGCAAATCTTGTACAAATAGTATTTTCAATGAAACAATATACTATTGATTAAAATAATATTACTGTCACCCTAATGAAGGATGACTCTAGGAGCTAAACCCATATAATGTTATAAGCCAATTGTAAATATTATCACCTGAAAATCTTTATTAAGAAATGATCCCATTTCCTGGAAAACACACAAACATAGGATTCATGCTTTGTATATCGCTGTATTGTTGTTCTGGTACTGTTATTATCCACCTAGACCTACACAGAACCCCTGGGCTGTGCCAAGAGAAAGGATGCTCTTAGCAAAGTCTGTATCCTCTGCAGAGAATGACACACATTTCCCTTGGATGACCACCTGGAACAAGTGGTGGGACAAAAGAGCGTGAATCACAGAAAAGGAGCAATGATTAACATTGCTTTTAGATTCTTTATTCAAGAGACTTCTCAGTTGCCTAAACTATCTCATTATGCAATTTTTTCTTTCATCCTCATTTGTATGTACCTCCTTGAGTTCATCCAGACTCATTATAAGCAATGAGGTCAGAGAGGAAAAAATTCATGAGGCAGCACTTACCATTGATGCCTAAAGTTTTAGCTTTCATGTTTTTCAGATTCTGTGNCCCATCCCAAGGCATCATCATTTGAGAAACATTTGACCAAAACTGCCTAAGTCAGAACTTCAAGGGTGGCCTGAGGACCTGTCCAGTGCCTTTGCTGACCCTTATCAAAAGGGCTTTTTTTTTGAAAATGAGGAGGGAGTATAATACATTCTTACATGCATGCAAAAAAATGTATTTGCAAGAAGATCCTGTTCTTTATGGAAAGAATCACAAGAAAGGAGTTCCAGTCCCTGTCTGAATTCAAAATTTTATAGCACTGCTTTCAGCCATTCATGATGCAGGGAATCTGCTTTGAGGAGCTGCAACTCCTTTTCATAGTCTTAGATAAAACCTGGCAGAGAAGAAACAAATTGTCCTTGTCATCTTCCTATTGCTGCTTGAAACACCAGCAACCAAAGTTCTGATTGCCAAGGAAAACTAAATTATCTGTAAAGAAGCCCATCATCAAAAAAATATCATGCTTAGCAAGCACTCAGCATTTAAGATTAGAAAAACAAAGCCCACTCAAGCAAGTAAAACAAGACTAGAACCTGAGTCTGTCTGGTGTCCTGAGGCCAATCTTACTGTGAAATTGTTAGTATGATACTTGTCAGGCTTCTCATCAGACCAGCAAGACTCTGCCAATACAATTCCTGGCCACAGGCTAGGGGTGGTCAGGCACCTGCTCAAGAGGCCAGCTGAGAGCAGCCCTGTGGAGAAGGACTTGGGGGTATTGCTGGATGGAGAACGGAATACGAGCCAACAGTTTGTGCTCTCAGCCCAGAAAGCCAACTGTGTTCTGGGCTACATCCAAAGCAATGTGGGCAGCAGGGCAAGGAAGGGGATTATGTCCCTCCTGAGACCCCACCTGGATTCAGCATCCAGCTCTGGGGCCTCCAACATAAGAAGAATGTGGACCTGTGGGAGTGGGTCCAGAGGAGGCTATGAAGATGATCAAAGGGCTGGAGCATCTCTTCTATTGAAGACAGGCTGAGAGAGCTGGTGTTGTTCAGCCTGAAGAAGAGAAGGCTCCAGGGAGACCTTGGAGCCAATACAAAGCTAAGAACTCTGGGTCCTGGGTTTAGAAATCCCATGCTAGGGAGCTGCATCACAAACCCAACAGGACCTGCTGCCTGCCTCACCACCACAGGCTACAGACAATTTCTAACATGGGGCAGAAGTCTCACTGGGTTTTTGCCAAAATAAACATAGCCACCATGCTCTGAGGCACGGAGCCTGCTATGGATTCAGTGAGTGCTGCATCAATAAAAATGCTCCTTGAAGCACAAAGATATCAGGAAATTCCAGAATTGTACATTTTTGGAAACGTGGGGATGTGCTAAGGATTGCTGTTCCTAGTCATATGCCAGAGCATCTGCTATGAGCTACTGTTAGAAACAGGGTAAGGGGCAAAATGAAATTAAGATAGATTACAAAGTTCTTGGGAAAAAAATCTTGACAGTTCTTGGTCAACTTTCATTATATTATTTTTAAGGAAAAACCTGCAAACAACTATTTTGCACATCCTATCTCATAATTTTCAAGCACTAAGACCAGCACTAATGGCTGCTATGACCATTCTAGTGCTTTTATGCAAAATTACATCATCCTGCTTGCAGTTGGCATGAGGAAGGACTGCAGCTGGAGCTACAAGGCTTCTCAGGAGCAGGGCAAAAACAGGAGATGCAACCATATTAGTGCTGACCCTCAGATGTAGCCTTGAGCTACCCTCTGGCACACAACAAGGAACAGAGCCTCACCCTGTACCTTCTGCACAAACAGAGCTTCTCCAGCTGATCTTACTGAAACTGCTGTGGTACATCTGGCGTAGGTGGATAAGCCCAGACAAAAGCCTAGAGCAGAGGGCTTTGTGACATCTGCAACTGCCTTACCCCAAAGGATTTGAACTTGTGGTAATAAAAGCCACAGTGATCCCTAGCAGCACATCTGGAGCTCAGTCATTCCTTAGTAGCCGAAAATCAAGCTAATGAAAGCTAAATATTGTTTCTTGACTTTAAATAAGATCCAGTGTCTTAAAGCAGATTACAGATGCTGGCTGATGATCTTATCTCACATCAAGGCAGGACAATGGTTCGCTGGGATGGCTCTTCCCATCACCATCACTTCTCCCCATGAATGGTGTCAGAGCCCCTCTGGCCATGGTAACTGGGGTAGATGGGCAAGGAGAATATCCACCTTGTATTCCATCTGGTCTACATGACCAGCCCTGCCAGGGCACTAGTGGTGGTGTGCAGGCCTCCTAACAGACACACAGATGCTAGGGAGTGACTTTGAGTGTTAGCAGTATATGTGAGTTCTTTTCTGAAGCCCATCAATGTCTAGAAACTGGTGCCTAGAAAATAAAGTCTAATCTTTCAGGATCAATTAGCCAAGTTAACTAGAGCATGTGAAGAAACAACATGGGGGTGCACCTTTACTGGTGATTTTGTTTCTGAAAAGTGCTGGTGAATTTGTGATCCATGACCGTGGAGAAACAGAGGTGGCTTCTTTTCAAAAAGATTCTGATTGTTGAAGAGCACATGAGACCTGACTTGGTATATTTGTGGCTAAAAGTACTGGGAAGGGATGAGGCAAAGAGAAACCAGGTGTGAAACAAACACAAGGAAAAAGAAACTCATCAGAGGTATCTTTCTTTTCCCACCTGAGAAACTGAACACTTGATCTCCTGATGCCTTCTGTGCTCTGCCTTATGGCACAGCCTGACAGAAAGCTTGTTCCCCTGGTCACTCTGTTAATGAGCACTGATGGGAAAGGGAAGGGGAGTGAAGTTATGGTAGGTTAATGAGGCTTCTGTGACACGGTTTGCTGGTGTGGGGAACTGCACCTCATAGAGTCTCAGGCTGCATGTTCCACATCGGCCAGACAGTGACTGAGGCTGGAGCTCAAAATGAAGGCTGGAGATCTGGGACAGGTCTGACCCCTTGGAGCACAATGAAAGCTACATGAGGATTAATTTGATCAGACATTCATGCCCCAGAAATTCCAGGGTTTATTCTGATTATAATCCTTGGACACTTTAGGTGAATACTTACTTCAACTTCAAGAAATGTACCAGTTTAAGAGCAAGACTGACTTGTCCTTTGCCACAGTAACTGAGCAGACAGAAAACTGAAGCAGTGCATTTTCCTGTGTGAAGCATATTGCTGCTCACTGTGAGAAAACAGCAATTTGTCAGGCTGCTTCATTCAGACACAGGTAGGCTCAATGGGCCAAATTTTGCATGTAGTTGCTTCCCAAGAGGAGCAAAAGGCATAGCTTAAAGCTGTTGTTAAAGAGCTTAGTCATTTCACATGTTTTAGGTGAAAGTGTAATGAATGGTCTTTTAGGCAGCAGGAAAATAGAAATTTATACAGCTGTTCCAGAAAGAGCTTTTCTTTCTAAAATTGCCCAGGGTGCCCACACTTTATTTCAAAATATTTGAACTGCTAACTCTGAAGCCTCTGGCACATGCCTTGTTTCATTACTGGGTGGCTATTATGACACCAGCAGTCCTTTCTATTGACTCTATGGGTCTCCAGCAACAGAAATTTGACATCTGTTTGATATTATTATTCCATTAGAAGATTCAATCTTCACTCCCCAGGCTTTTTTGTGGGCTCCAACACATTCCACTTCAGTGACAAATGTCCCTTGAGCCAGCAGTGCTTTGACAGGGTGGGAGGCACTCCTGCAGGGGAACTGACAAATGGTTTTCATGACAAGTTAAAGTATCCTCAGGAAGTAGACGGAATTTCTGCATGAATATCAAGATGAAAAGGAAACCCCCAAATTGCAAGGGATTTGTGGCAAAAAACCAAAAGGTTCCTCCCCAAGTAACTGAATTTGCATGTGATGTTACAGACTTGCATAAGAGATTGCAGCAGGTCATACTCACAGGCTGCCTCAAAAGTGGAAGCAGGCTACAATAAAGCAGCATGTTCTTGACCTTCTGAACAATTTCTACTTCCTTTCATAACAGAAGCGAGAGCTCCTACTGGGTTGAATCCAATCATTCCAGTGGAAATTTGAGACCAAATGAACCTGTTTCATATGAGTTTGCCAAACCCAGGCTAATAGCAGGATTATTCACCAGCCCAGAGTGCATAAGGATCATACCCCAACAATGCTTTAGAGTACGCTGGTGGTCAGGATGATAATATAGGTAATGGCTCCTTTCACTCTAGGATCTCCAAATACTTTACAGATGTGAATAGACAAGAGCAAAGCAGAATTTCCCAGCCCCACTTTGCTGAGAACTTTCAGGGGCCTTACTGTGTTCAAGGAAGTCATCCTGATTCAGGGAAATAGAAAAGCCAGGACAGGGGCCCTAGGAATTTGATTACCAATATTTGGATGAAAGCATCAGACATGACTTCACTGCCTCCCAAGATAAGAGTTCATTGTTTCATGGTCTTCTCCCTTCAATGTGTAGATGAGCTCATGTAAACTAAACACAGGAAAACAACTGCCAATCCTTCCTCTCCAACAGCAAGCACAGAATAGGCAAATTGTCTTCCTTTGCATTTAACACCATAAGCATAAATCTCAGAGCCAAATTTATGATGGCTGAGACCGTCATCTGCATCCTCATTCTATTGTTCCCATTCTATCATCGACACCAACACTGTAATACCCCCATGGTCTTCTGGCCAGAAGAAAGCAGGATAGGGTTTCCCTGAAGGATTAATTAGTGACTACAATCAAAATAAACAACCGCCCCACAAATCAGCCCTGATGACTCTTAAACAGTTTCTACTTGTTTCTTGTGATTTCCTAGTTGTGTTTTACCAGCTTTCTAGCCTCTAAGAATTTCTTCCCACAAGATAATGGACAAAGCATCTAACATAATACTACAATGGTATCAAATGGCATTTTGGTCAAGATTCTTTATCAAATATAAAGAAGGTTCAGCTGTGACTGAATAGTCCTCTGCATATCTCTCCCTCCACTCACAGTCAGCTGGGCACTCACAGCACATGTAAACCCATTGGTGGGTGGGTGGGTGCTGTGTCAGACACGGGTCGTGGTGCCTCCTACCTCCAGGTAAAAGGGGAAAAGTGAACTGATGATACACGTACCACCCACTCCCTGCCCGTTGTGCAGGAGCACACACACATATAGCTGGCTGGAGACACAGAGGAGGGATCAAACAAAGCTCTTTCACTGGAAAGAAAAGACAGGCAGCAGCTTGGCAATCAGGCAGAGACTGCAGCTCTATCTATATCATCTGTGGCTTTAGGAAAGGCAAAAAAAGCTGCTTAGGAGCTTGTAGCTTTCCAAATATGAGTCTTTTTTCCCTAACAATTGTCGTCACTTTCCTTCTTATGATAATCTCTCTGGATAGTCATGGAGATTTTAATACATTTTCTTTTATTTTTTAGAGAGAGGTGCACAGGGCTGAGGTGGTAGTTCTGCTCTTCCCATATTAAACTCCCTGGTACATCAGAGACCCTCTATCCCAGTTAGTATGAATGGAGTTATGCAGCTGGTCTGTCCCCACTTGAAAGGACAGTGCTTTTAATCATGGCCTTCTCACTCCACATATTTAAATGCCAGCAGGAAAGTTCCTATTTTTGACAAAGCCATAGAGAGGCAGTCTACAGACTCCACACTATGTGAAGGAACATGCCATTTCCATTTAGATGATTTCCTTCACGATGGCAAAAGCTAGAAACTTCCTTTATAAAGTGTAAACAAACCAAAGTTTAGGTTCTGACTATGCTGAATGAGGCTCATAAATACATGACAGAGGCCAGATACAGCCCACAGGACATATATTTGACACCTCTGGCCTACGTGGATAGGAAATGCTTATAAATAGTCAGTCCCATTTCAGTTCTCTGGAGACAAATATTTTTGACACAGAGTGCTCAAGCACAAAGAGTCATTTGCAGACCACCCAGGAGACTTGCATTGAAATGACCTTCCTTTGCTTGGATGATCAATTATACTAATGTTTATTTCAGGAGTTGCAACATTTGTTCTTAAATGGAAGCAGCCCAGAGGAGCCATGTATATAACCCCACTTACTTGTTGGTAACTGCCTGCATAAACTCATCAATCAGCTCGTCGTACTGTTTCCCACGAACCCTCTTGTGTTTCAGTCCAATATACAGTGGATCATTCAGGAGAGCCTAGGACACAAAGCAATTCTGTTGACATCTTCTCTTCTGCAGATGGACAGAGATTTATGTCTCAGCCTACCAAAAATTTTTGTCTGATGGAGTCATATTAATTTTACTTACTATGCAGCTCACACGTCTCTTCCCAAGCAGGAAATGTTTCTGTAGGAAGCTATGGCCTATCTTTTAGTGTAAATAAAGTCAGAGGGCTGCAACACTTCGTGACTGCCATAGGAAATGGAACACTGCATCCCTGGAACTGCTCTACCAAAGGCTCTCTGCCAAGGTGCCTCACTCCTAGTGAATAAAACTGACCTTGTGTGGGGAGTGTTTACTGTGCATTCAGTTCTTAATTTTGCACTGAGGGCAGGATAGCTGTTGGCCATAAACATGCTCTGTGCAATGAAGACTGCCTGATGTGACTTGAAGTGATGTGTCATTTAGGCCTTTTAGGTGGCAGCAGAGACTTGATCACAATCAGAGGTCAGATGGCAGAATGTTCCCAAGGCCTGCCCCTGCCTCGCACTCACCTCGGCTATCTGGCAGGTAAAAAGTCAAGGTATTTTCATACAACAGATTAATTTATATTTTGGTTCCCAATAGGAACATAAAAATAGGCCATTCCTCCAACCAATCCAGCAGGTGTTAAGTCAACATCCATAAGCCACCTAAAAAAGACTAGGTCAGCATGGAAATAACATATACTTTGGGGAAAATTACAGGACAAACACTGGCAGGAGACAGGCCGGCCAACACCTCTGAGAGTCCCTGCAAAGGAACTCTACTTCCCTTCCAATTTCAGGAACCAAACTATCCACATGAGGAGAGGATGAGCCATCACAAACTTATTGCCCTGCAGCCATATAGCCCTAAATATTGGGAGGTATGTTAATATCAGATCTGTTTTTACAGCCACAGCTGTTTTCCTTAGAAGGAAAGATGAAAGAGGTTTTCCTGTGAGTTTGATACATTAAGGCTCTTCAGGGCCATGAAACAGAAAGGAATCCATTTGCATAACTTCATTGATTGCTCCTACAGCACCGCCTGCTCTGGGCTCTGTTCTCGGAGTACAAAATTCTGCCACAGACAAGCTGAGAAATGCCAAGCTCTAAAAAAAGCCTGATTTGCTGAAAGCAAATACATCTGTATAGTAGTATACAGAATATCCAAGTATACAAAGTATTATGGTTTGTCAGAATGACAAGTTGGCAACTGATGCTAAAAGTGCTGTTTTTACTGAATTCTACCTGAACACAGTCACCCTTGGCTCTCCAGATAATAATGGGCAGAGATGAACAGGATGAATGCCTGTAAGAGGTATCTTATTTATGCACTGATAAGTTTACTTGTGGGGCAGGATGCTCCTAGGATGTGCTTAGGGTTCAGTTAATCTGGGTTTATGCATATGAGAAAGCAATTAAATAAAAAAGAAAACAAATTATTTATATGGTGAGGAAATACATTTTTCATATGGAAAACAACAGCTTCTATATTTTAACCCTAGATGTGGAAATTGCCTTCACAGAGAAGTTCCTGAACATGTAAATTACATCTAATCTTGGGCAGAAGAAAAAGGGTCCAAGACTGATTCTGTAAGTCCCTTTTTCTGATGCCATCTGACCCTTGCAGAGGCCTAAAAATCATTGGTGCCACTTTGGATTTTAGCATCCCCTATCTGCTGAGACAGAAACAAGATGGACATGTAGGATCAGATGCTTTTCATGAAAAGGGAAGCACTTTTACCCAGGTCCCTCTGGGAGAAGCTTCAGCTGAAAGGCTCAAAGCACTGGTGGCATGCAGATCAGCGTGGAGGAGATGAAGGATCCAAAACTGGAGACTGCAGTAAGTGAGAGACCGAGACTTAATTCCTGCTTTAGCCTCAGTGGGTCCAAACTCAGAGTCCTCTCTTTTCAGGAAGGACCATGAATCAGGCTGAGATGAGCACACCCTGTATTCCACAAGTCCATGACAGGCTGCAATGCTAAAGTGGTAACATAATCCTGGGACCAGAGACCAGAGAGGTAATTGAGATTCTCAGGTGTCATCTATGGGCACTGATTTAGCATTCTTTCATTCTTTTCAAGGGTCCAGTGTGAGAGACTTGGGGCAGGACTGAAAGAGGTGCAGAAAATCTAGCTGTCCAGCGAGCATCAGCATGTCTGAAAATGTCAGCATTAGTTCGTCTTCATACACAAACTCAAAGCTCTATACCCCAGATTTTTTATGTCCCTCAAGAAATGTGTGTCTGGTTTACATGGGGTCATGTGAAGCAAAAGTATATTTTACAAAAAAGGACAAACCAGGGCCATCACAAATAGCTATAGGATATTAATTTATAAAGACATCCTCACAGATGTCCATTCTGGCATTGCTGAAATGTTTCGCTTTGGCCTTTCTGAGCCAGACTCATAAGGCAAAAATCTACAAACAGATGGACTCCTCTTGCTTGGTTATCATGTGCAGTAACATGTGCAATCTAACAAAACAGTGACATTAATCATTCCCAAACCACTCACCAGGGATTCTCCATTTCTGGAATATAGTCATCCTTACACAGACATGAATATTTGCCTTTTCCCTCACAGCTACCAGAGGAAGAATAATTCTGGGACTACCTGTCCCAGAATAAGAATAATTCTGGGACTGCCTGTCAACTCACCTTGCCATGCTGAAAGGTGGAGCTGAGTTTTCAGCTCCAAGGGTAACACTCTGAGTCTTCTCACCAGGGGACCATGAGTCTATTTAGTGTTTATTTCAGTTCCCCAAAAGAATGAAAGGTTCTCATGCATCAAACAGGAATTAAACCTTCCCACTTCCCTGCAGTGCTGGTCTAGCCATCATCTCATCTCATCTCATCTTGGATGTCTCCAGCTTTGTCTGCACATTTAGGGAGCTGGCCCCAGTTAAGCGCTAATCTTGATTCTTTCTTCCCCCATGTCAGATTTATGAGAAATTGTCTTACCTCATTGTCTGTGCCAACATCCAGTAGGACAGGGAGGCATTGTTGTGGGTGAACTCCACCACAAGCTGTGTACAAAGCAAGCTTTCCAACTGGGATACCCATGCCGTAACTTCCTAGGTCTCCTAAACCAAGAATCCTCTCTCCATCTGTCACCACGATAGCCTAGGAGGACCAAAAGAGACTGTTGTATAGGGTTGCCAAGGCTCTAGAAGCAAAACCAGCTCCATTGTTTCCACACTGATGCCATTTTGCAGATGCCTTGTGCACTGGATATTTGCTCCTTGTCCATGACAGCATGTCATTTAGCTGTTGGCGACAGGGGGCTGCTCATTTTGGGGGGTGGAGAAAGCCTGGTTAACAGGTAGCAGCTCCCAGTGTAGGACAACAGCAGCTCTGCTGGAGAACACTTCAATTCAGTGTAGCAGAGCCCAAGCAGCATGATTTTTGTGCATCCTCAACTGTACTAGAAGAAGTATCACAAATGAGATCTGGCATTGATTTCTTTCATCTTTTTTTTCTAGAAGAAAAAAGTGTGCTTAGGAACTGCATCTGTGGAAGAAACATTTCAATGTCCTTTCTTATTCAACATAAACCATACACATATTTGAACCTTTTGCTATTTGCTTTTCCTTCTGAGTCAATGTGAAGTGTTAGCAATGAGAAAGTCTCTTTTTGGGTGGGCTCCATCTGGTTTTGGGTGTGCGCTCTCTTTTTACCACACCCAGAGGATGCAATTGCGATTGAAAGGCAGTAATGGGAATAGGGAAAGCAGCAAGCATATACACTGCTACAGGTTTATCCTGAAATTAAATGGAGTTAATATTCAAACTATGCAGAAAATATTAAAACAAAATTAAGTTCTAATGAATCAAAATATTTCTCTGGAACACTGATCACCTTTCATCCAAATAAGTAAGTGTTCTCAGGCAGACCTAAAAACCTCTCATAGCATTTAGATATCCATCAGAAAGAGAAAAATTCTTCAGCATAGGATGTGCTGCAGCACTCTATAGTTACCAAAGCTCCTCAAGGCAACACTGAGAAATGAATCAGAACAGAAAATACAGCATGGGAGAAATGCATTGCTATTTGTAACAGAGAAGGGAAACTGGACTCATATTTGTTTGTAGCTCTTTGGATTTGAAAAACACCCCCAAAAAAGAGCACAGTTTTTGTGAGCACCTGATACACAAGGACATTAATGTTTTTATTTGCTTATGTTCATATGATCAGAACTCAACAAATAGGACATTAATCTCTGGCTGAGCAGGGCAGACCCATCTACCTGAAGGTAAGAGGTTACTGGTTGAACAGTTAGGAAGCTGTTTTGTACTTCCATCTGTGATACAAATTTTCTTGATGACTCTAGTGAAATCACTGTATAAAGGTTAGGTGTGCAGTTTATGACAGCTAGCTAAATGGTTTCTAAACTCATTTGACTTCTGATGGGGAGAGACAGAAACCTCCAGAGGGCATCTCCTCTCTCCAGCAGCTGTTTTGGGAACACATGAATGGGTTATTTGTCTTTTAAAAGCTCCGTTCCCTCTTCACTGGCACTGCAGAACTACTCACAATATGAGACTGGGCACTAAGTCCCCAGGCAGCTGATGTTAACTGAGATGACTCTGGACCATAGGCAATACCCAGTTAATCAGTCCAGGTTTCCAGTGCCTTAGTATCACACATGTGGCCCAGCAGAGTGATCCAGAGTGCTATGCTGATCTCCAAGCTGCCAAGGCAATGCAGAGGTGCAAATGCTGGTGTTGGCATTCCCAGTTCCATGCACTGATTGCAGGAGGTCAGCCTTTACAGGATGAACTGATAGTCTGCATTGAGTGAACCAACGGAAAACACTCCATGGGAAGGATTTTGAACAGCCCTGTACAGCAGTAATTCTGGTGGGGATTCAAGATCCTGAGTGCACTTCTAGGGCAGGCATCCCACAAAAAGAGGGAGGAATGACGGGAGGGAAAGCAGGAAGGAAGGCCAGTGCAGTAGCTTGCATGGCAGCACACTTGTCTTGGAATAAAATACATGTTTCTAGACCATCCTCACTTTGAGTGGCTTGAATTCATAGCTGCCAGGATGACACCCATCCTGTATGATTCTTTGCATTCTTTTTGCTTTAGCTGGGCCATTGTGAAGAAAAGAGTACTTGCGAAGAAAAGACTAAGGAACCAGAGAGAAAATTGGCAAGGGAAGGCACTCCTGAGGATGGCCAGCATTTTATCCAATATTGATTCATGTCAGGATTCATTAGCCACACTGGAAGGGACACAAAACCCCCACATTCTCACATAAATACAACCAGAAATGCTTTCCTCTCACTTGTTCTGGTACTATGATACTTTCAGGGCAGCTCAGCTTTGACAGGAGGGTTGAAGGCGTGGCTCATTAGGGCTTGGCTGAGACTTTGCTAAGCTAAGCAGAGCACCAGCACCCTTCCAGCCCTTCCAGGCAGAGGATCCAGGGTTTGGCCCAGATTTCCCATTTCCACAGTAAGCACTGTGGCCATGAAGCCCTAATGAGCCAAATCTAATGAGCAAAATGTGGGCAGCATCTCCAGGTATTTCTGCACTGTCTTTAGTGGGTGGTGTTCAATGGAGAGGGGTGTTCAGCCTTTTTCATAAAAACCTGGGTCCCTCCAGGGACTTAGGTGCAGTCCAGGTGCCTCCCTACTTACTCAAAATCTTGAGTCTGCCAGTGCCTACCAGTTCAGGCATGAAGAAGTCTGTGCACAAAGACACAGGGAACCCTGTGGTCCATAACAGTGATACTGCTAAAATGACCTGCCTTTGTATCTGGCAAACCTGGAAAGTAGATAGTCTGAATCTCTTTCATGGACCATTGCCCTTCTTATGGTCTGTTTTGGGTGCCAGAGGGGCTGTTTCAACAACAGTCTCTAATCTTTCTGTGCCAGTTTCCCCATCTGCAAAAACATTTCTGTTAGCCATAATGAATTCTGCTCACAGTTCTGAGTTAGAAACAAATGGAAATACTGAGTCTGTTGGACAGAGCAAGGACAAAATACCTAGCCTGCCTCTCTTCTCCATGGTTCCAAACACAAGTTTATATGACTGTGATCACTTTTTCTGAAAACATGTTAAATTTCCTTTTTTCCCCCTTAGAAATGGAAAATGCTTGCAAGATTTTCTCAGCTGCCAAATCTTTGTTCTTGGAAGAAGCAGATGATTGATAGGGGACCAAAACTCTGTCAATAGCCATGGAAATTCCCTGGAACATGTACTTTCAGACTGATTCTATCAGGTGAGGTGACTGGCAAGACCTGTCTTAAGTGTTGACTTTATTTCATGCCAGGGACTTGCCCAGCCCCAAGCTCTAGAGAAAAACACTTCACAAGAACACTTTTTGGGTGGGGTGACAATAATATTTTCAGCTGCTGGATATCAAACATCGTTTTCAGAGTTGCCAATGTTCTTGATGCTGCATGACTCACTGGATTTGGGAAGGAGTCCTACAAGCACGTTGATTACAGAGATATCTTAAAGAGCTTTGGTACAAGTTACCCACATAATTCTTCAATACACATATCTTACTTTTTCACTAGGGCCCCTATTCTGTACAAATTTATTATCATGCACATTTTTTTTAATTGACCAAGACCATGCTACTTCTGAAAAAGTTGTTCTTTACTGCATGCATACATACATGACAGTCTCTGAAGTCCCAGCTTGAACTGGAAGTTGAAACTGAACTGAAGTTCAACCTGAAAATTCTCTGAGGAAGGGAAGCATTCTTTGCTTGTCCTTTTAAATAGCGAGTTCTGTAAATGATGCCAAGCAGTTCCACTAAATATCCCATTTTGCATCAAACTGCCTGTAATTTCCCAGTCCACAGAAGACATGCCACGTACCTTAACATTTTCTTCAGGCCAAGAGTTTAGCATAGTTGCAATATGGCCTATGTCATGGATGGTGATAAACAATCCCCTAAGAGAGGAAAAGAAAAGGAAAGAAAGAGAAGAAAAATAAGCCTTGTAATAAAACTAGTAACTCCAAGATAAAAGAAAACAGGTGAACTTGAAAATGGAGGGATGTGAGCTGCTGAGTACCAAACCAGGTAACTCACTGATACAAAAACGAGACCTCAAGGGACTGCTAACAGCAAGGTAAATTCTCATTTTAAAACCAAAAGGCTCAACGTCCTTAATGGTAACTTCATTCAGCAGCCACTAGTGTTGCATATTTAATGCTTGTTGAACATCTTTGCTTCAGGGAGCAAACTCTGCCTTAGTGCCGAAGAGTTTTCTAGTTATAGCAATTTTGATAAATGCAGTGGAAGCTGATGGTTTACCATAAGTCTTGTTACACACTCTTTCTTGAGGAGCTTATAGCTCCTGGCCATCCAAACAGTGAAAGCATGATCCTTCTCACCCAGCTATCAGTGTCAATGGTGGGGATGGCTACCCCAGAGCTAGGTATTTTGGGTCACCTCCCTAGTCCACAGAACTCCAATCTGACTGGATCAATATCTGCCACGGCATTTGCTTTGATCAAGCCAAACCTGCCCTTTTTTTTCCCCGCGAATATCTGATCCCAGTTTTTGACATTCACCAAGTGAAAACCGTGAAAAATTATGAGAAGTGAAACAGAAAATTAAATGTTTGGATGTATCTCAGTGTGAAGTGTTTATATGGACAATAACATAGCTGATTGTACTAAGGTTAATCACTTCTCAGTGCAAAGTTCTTCAAGTTTTAAACAAAAGTGCCTTCTTTTTAAATAAAATTAGGAGCTGGAAAAGATACTTTTTGAAACATGTTTTAGATTTGTGGCTTATTTTTTCACCTCTCTGCTGTTGTTATCAGAAAGAGTATCCATAGCAGGGATTCCTTCAATACTCAGGACAGTATTATTTACATTGACTGATCTCTGCTCTGATACTCTGGGATTTTGCTGAAGTTCCTTTTAGGCTGCACGAACCCCAAAAGAGGCAACCCGTCCTCTATACCTATGTCAGGGTAATGCTTACATTGCTCACAGTGCTGTCTAATCAGTGCAAATCAAGGGCTCTAACTCGAGGACTCCCCTTGGCAGGAGGATGCAGCCATTTTCCTTGCCTTGTTATCTGCTCACAAAAGCAGGAGTTGTGCCAGCAATTAGTAACAGTTGGAAAAATGGAGAGATGTATTTTTGTTACTTACATCTCTCAACTATTGCTCAGCCCCAGAAAGTTCAGATCCGGTCATGGTTTGGGCTTCTAATATGAAACACTGGGGAGAAGAAGCTTGAAAACAACCTCCATTGTAAGGCCATATGAGTGATGGATAATCAAACATAATTGGGCTACTCACTCTGGCAAGGGCTTATCTCACATGACTCTTCTAGGGGACAGATATCTTCCCACAGTCAACTGTGGGATTCCTAATGAAAATGCCCTTTACTTCGAAAAGAAGAAAAATAAAAGTGCTGACTTCAACACTGTTCAAGTCACAATCACACAGACAGATCAGAGAGGCAAAAAAGGAAAATAACATTTCATTTATTCAGTGTAATTCTTTAACACTGTGCCAATAACCAATGAACTAATCACATACACATGGCTTGCCTCAAAGACAGCATTCACAGATGTCAATCTTCATAAAAAGGGAGTACTGTACTGCTGCCATTTATGTTTAGAAAGCAGTTATTAACTGGGAATTAAAAGTGCAAATTAGTAACATCACTGCATATATTTCAGGTTGTGATATGCTTTTAGGAAGAATGCTATTGTTTGGAGGTTACATTTTCCACACATAATGAAGACACCTGTTAAGTGTCTAGCCATGTGCCTCATACATTCACATCTCTTCAGTACTGAAGGGAGTCCACCAGCTATCTAACCTTTGAAAAACATCCTGAGCTCACAGCAGAAGCTGAAACCCAACTGTCTACCCACTGCTGGTCGGGCAGCTCAATGGAACTGAGAGTTTCATATAAAAGTGGAGAGGGAAGCTAGCTAATGCCCCTTGATTCTGACCCTTGAACTGGGAAGGCAGCAGGCTGGTCTCCAACCCCTGCTTGGGATTTGCTAGTAGAGAGAGTTCAGCTTGGGTCTTCCAAAATCTGATGACTACTCTCACTGTGCTCCTTGGGAGTAGAACTCTCACAGCTGTCATTGCATTGGCTTGGCTTTGATAGCCTGGTTGGTGACTGAGAATCAAGCCTGGAGACAGCCCTCCCAGAATTTGTGTTCCCTTCCTTAATAATGTCTTTGATGCTAATTGCTCCTTTACTTCAGGCAAATTCAGGTGGCTTATTTTAGACTAATGCCCTAATGCCAGCCCCAGCTTTGCAAGAGAAACCATCTGGAAGAGCAGAAATGGTGATCCATGTGGGGAAAGTGACTCAGCAACACAATCACATCAGGAAGTGGTCATGCATCTAAGCAAGCCTCGTATTTCACTAATGCTGAATCCAAGAGCCATGGGCCCAGGTTCAATAGAACACCTACATTTCCAATGCCTTTAGGCAACCAGCTGAAACAAGTTCCTGAATTTGGTTGAGGCTTTGTGGCCTCCCATTAGGTGTTCAAGCATTCAGAAGAGGATCCTGGTAGTAGTGAGCTGGAAATCCCTTTGCAGATAGAATGATCAATTCTGACAGGTAGCTGAGCAAATTCATGGTGTTTCTGAGATGCAGAAACAGACACATCAGACCTTAGAGTCAGGGGTCACAGCTATGTCCTCATTTTGTATGATCCCCAGGAGAGCTGTGCTCTCCCTCCTGACAACAACTTACGCACAGAGATGAGCTGGCCAATTAGTTAAATAAACATGCCCCAAATTAGCAGAAGGTTCAGCTGTCCAAAAATCCTTTCTGCAAGACAGGCAGAAGGAACAGACAAGCTCCACAAACTGAACTCAGCAAAAGCTTTGCCGATGAGTGAACAGGGGAGAGTAGCAGCCAGGTTTGTCTCAAGGATACACAAACTACGGTGAGGGTGGTGAGGCACTTGAACAGGTCTCCTATAGAAGATGTGGATGTACCTTCCCTGGAGGTATTCAAGGCCAGGTTGGATGGCCTCAAGCAAGACGGTCTAGTGGAACATGTCCCTGTCCATGGCAAGGGGGTGGACAGCATGATTGCTCATCATTTCATACCCAAACCATTCTGATTCCATGATTATAGGAGAGGTAACAGGAGCAAAAGCTTATTTGTACTTTTGAGAACAGCAAGGTAGAGCTCTGAATACTGAGGAACAAAAAGGCCTATGTGGACCAGTAGTAAATAAGAAACATCCAAGTGACAACAAAATAAATTAACTTGATTTTTCTGTAGAAAAGATGCAGCCTAAGCCATCTGGAGGAGAAATGAAACCTCAGCAACCTTTATCATCTTTATTCTGCCTTTATCATCATGTCTGCTCCAACTCCCTTGGGATTACAGTTGATAAATTGCTTCAGAGACACGAAATGAAGCAGTTTTCCTATAATCTCCGTGGCATTCAATAACAAGGATTCAATTAAAATGTAAAGCTAAAAATGTAAGTAATTTTGATCAAGTCACTTAACACAGGCATTGTGTGGGGCAGAGATACCATGTTTTTCCAGACCAGAAAACTCAGCTGTGCCCAGGAACCTGCCATTCTACATGGGGTCAGTCATGCGTGGGGACAAAACTACAAGAACTAGAGCTTAGCAAAAATTAACTGCCTCAGCAATTTCAATCCACCACGCTCTACCATTATTTTTGGTTAAATAGTAACCTTCAGAGAGCTGTTAGCTTTGTGGGGGTAATTAAAAGCAGGGAGTGTTTCAACCTGCATTCATTAGGGCTTCAGAGCTGCAGTTTCATATTCAGTCCATTAATGTCACAGGTTTCACTACAGCTGCCTTTAGTTAAGGTGGAAGTCAGACTAGATTTTATTGTGCCACTGAGCACGTCTGCAAGAGCCCAGGAAACTTCAAGGAGAGTTACAGCTTCTTAATTTGTCACTGAGGCAGTATTTCTGTCTGGATGTCAGCAAGTCCAGTCAAACTGCCCGAACTGGAGTGCAGGATCTAGAAAATTGCAGGTCACTGCAGAATCCATGAAAAGGCTTGAGTATATTCACCCACAAGACCTTTTCTCACCCTTTAGTCAGTGACATTATCTTTTATGGTTTTATCCTGACTGAGTTCCTGGCAGTACTCCAGGACTTATAAAACTATACAGTGTACCATGTGAGCCATAAGAAGAGTCCTGCTTTGAGCCCCAGTACTGGTTAGATCTTGGCCATCCTGATGGCACTCTGAAAGTCCCACAATGAGAACAATCCCTTAATTACAAGGCTAATTATAGAAAAAGTTCAGAGACAAAGAAAACATGGCACATTTGATACCCAGAGGAAGTGGTATTAGATACTGGTGATGGCTTTCTGGAATAACATTTATATTTTTTACAAGAATATATAGTGACAGGACAAGGGATAATAGCCCCTTCAAACTGAAAGAGGGCAGGTTTAGATTAGATATTAGAAAGAAATTCTTTAATGTGAGGATAGTGAGGGACTTGCAACATGTTGCCCCAGAGAGTTTGGGACTTGCCATCCCTAGAAGTGTTCAAGGCCAGGCAGGATGGGGCTTTGAGCAATCTGACCTAGTGGAAAGTGTCCCTGCCATGGGCAGGGAGGTTGAAACTAGATAATTTTTAAGGTCCCTTCTAACCCAAACCATTCCATTATTCTATGTTTTTAGACATTTGGGAAGGAATTAGTTTTAACATGTCTCAGATATTAGAAAAAAAAGAAATATCATTTAATCCTTTCATTCAATAACAAGTTACTTCTTTAAAAAGGCTAAGCAGTGTTCCCCTTTCTGACAGTCCTGGTTGGCAATGCTGACTTGTGAGCTATTTCCCATTAGAAAAAACAGTGGAGCCAGCAGTGCTATCTCTAAAGCACTATTGTTTGTTTACAGATAATGTTCATTCCCCAAAGCACAGAGGGGAGTGAAAAACATTATGCAATCTTTCCTCACAGCTCTAAATCTCTCCTCACTTCCCTCCTACCCAGAAGTCTCTCTCCCTCTCCTAATGGCTTTTCCTTGGCAATTACCAATGTTCCTGTGGGGCTATGTTTGCAACTCTCCTGGTGTAGTCTTGCCCCTCTGCTGCCTCTGATGTGAAATCAAACAGAAATCCACTACAATCAATGGCTTTGCTTCATCAAGCGCCATGTAAAACCTCTTGGCCATTGCTGTGCTCTTCTTCCAGTCTTGTCTTGTGCTGTGGGCTTGGGCAGCATTCCTATGACTTCAGTTACCTGTTTACATCTATAAAATTAATGGCCTCTTTACACTTATCATGTATGAGTAACAGTCAGCAATTGCACCCACCAGTATTCACATCATACTGGTCAAAAGCCACAAAAGAGCAGAACAAATGATGGCACTGGATCACTGATATATATGTCCTTTGCATGAAGCAAAAGGACATCACTCTCTGATTCACATGAACTCCCCTTACTAGCACTAGCTGAGATTGAAAATGGCAGCATATTTATGATCTGTGGAGGAAAAGAGATCACCAGAAGGACCTCAAAAGCTCCTAAGTTGACAGGAGTTGAAAAACACAACCCCTCCCACTCAACTATGGCAGCTTCATCCTTCTTCTCCTCGCTCAGTCCTCCAAAGGACTTCTTTCTGAAGAATAAGATACTTGCTCAGTAAGGAAGGAATGTATCTGCACAGTGTTATCCAATATTTACTGACACTGCAAAGATCAGGCTTGCTCAGGGTTTGGTATACAGCAGGAAGAACACAAAAAGCCTCAGCTGCAAGTTCCACATGCTTTCTGCACAGAGATCAGTCCATCGCCTTGTTTATTCAGAAAACAGGTGTCTTCTTTAATGGGCTACCAGTCTTTTCTTTGCACTTATTATCTTCTAGTTTGGGTGCTATGAGGGGAACTTGCTCCACAAGTGAGGAGGTGATAAAAACTACAGTGTAAGTTAATGTTAAGAAAATGCACATATCCCCAATACTTATATCAGACAAGCAGGCATCATGAGTAAGGGTTTTTATCTGGATAGGAATGGCTCATTCTTGGAATACTAATACAGGTTAAGTGTCTCCACTTACAACGTGAAGGTGATTAAATTCTACTCACATAGAAGTCCTTGAGCGTTTTAACTTAATTTGGCCTGGACTTCCCTTAGAAGACATAGGAAATCCATGGGAAATCATTGCTTAAAAAGCAACAAACAAAAGAGGTGAGTCAGATCTTTGCAAGCATCCCAGCCTGCACCAGGCTGCTGTTGGACAGCCATGAAAAAGATGTGAGGCAGCAGCCAGAAACCTACAGTGAGTTATAAGGCTGGGCAGAAAACAGCTCTGACAGGCATGGCACAAGCTGACCTTCTGCAGGGATCACAGCCATTCCTTACACAAAGGCATGATGCTCTCACAAAACCTGGAGCAAGACTGCCTCAGAGTAACACTGAACTCCACATGTCAAAATTACTTTCACACTCAGGAAATGAAAAACCAAGTTGGCTTGCCACAGTGGGAGGATGCTGACTGCCCTGCACACTGCTCTGTGCTCTTTGCAGTCTGGCTGAATTATGCCCCAAGCCTAGCTGACTGGTAGGTATTTTGGCTGCCCAAGGCTGCAAAAGGGACACACGCGAGGGAGGGATCAGCTGGTGGACTTGGCTTTTGTTGTGTACTAACCACAGAAAACTCTCACTGCTGTGCCAGAGGAACAAGCTGGAGGAGCCACTCTGGATTTAAGGCCAGTCTGTGCTAGAAATGAAATAAAATGTGGTTACAGTAAGGGCCTACATTTGGTTTTATTTATTTTCACTTTCAAAACTCATATACAAAATTGACAGGTTGAGCAATATGAGCCTTTAGGGACATTTCCACCAGCAGCACCCCCACTGTTGAGTTTTTTTTATTCTGGTCTCTGCCAGTACAGGACAAAAGGCTTCAGAACAACAAAATAAACTTTGAAATTGCTTGGCTGTTTTAGGGAGCTTGAGATTACAAATGCCTGTGGGCTACAGACTTTGGAGAGAAAGTATGTGCTAGCATGCACTGATTTGTCTAAATACAGTACAATTAATCATCAGATTGGACAAAATCTCTGCAATGATTCATCAGCTATTTTTTTCAGATTTTTTTTATAATAAAGGCCAAGAAATTTTCATTGTTTTAGGTAATTTTCTTTGTAAACTGTAGCTGCTGACCAATACTACGGTAATAATGAAAAACTAACAGAAACCAAGCACAATCAAATATTAATGAAATCTATACAGAGACTTACAAGGCAATATATCTATAATTTAAGTTCAGTAAGAGATTTAATTTCAAATGATCTGCAACATGAATAATTTCATTACTACTATAAATGTCCTTAACGCTGTCACCATATATTTTAGGTAGGTGATGCCTAAAGATGCCAGAAGATGCAGGCTCCAAGGTACAATAATGAAAGATTCGCTATCCACACAACCCCCCCTAAACCCACACTGGGAAATCTCCATGATCCCACAGGACTGAAAGCTGCTAAACTGTAGGAAACTGCCAAAGACCAGGAACAGAGAGATTTAAGTCAGTACATGTGAGTGCAAGCCGTAGCTCTCCCCATTTGTTGGCATAGTCCAACCCCTGCCACAGCAGGAAGGTCCAGACCACAGCCTAAAGCAAAGCTTTTGGATCCATCTCCTATCTGCCACTATTTTTAGCAGGGTTTTTTTTCCCCAGGAAAAGGGCAATTATACTGTGTCCTCTCTTACCTGCTAGCTCATTTCAACAAATTTATCAGAAAGGCAAAGGTCACAAAGATGTTTGTTCTCGTAGCCTTTTATGAAAATTACTGTTGAGATAAAGAGAAAGATAAAGGGATTCACATCCTCACCACTCTGGGGAGGGGAATATAGACCTTACTCTGACAATTATTCTGACAGCTGCCCAAAAACACTGCACACAACATGCACTGCTTCCCACTTACTCCAGTACCTCCTCAGCCCTCACTAGCAGAGCCTTAGAGCTTTTCCTGGGCTGCAGGAATAAGTAAAAAGCAGAGAAAAGGAGGAAAAAAGGTGGCTGTAGAGGAAACCAAATGAAAAAACAATGGTTATGGGGCAGGATCAAAAGGCACAGATAGGAAGCCACAGGGGACAGCAAGCAGAGCACTGAAAGCTGTGCTCATTGCTCCCTATGGAAGAGGTGAGGGAACGGGAGGAGGACAAGCTGATGTGGGTGGCTATGCTGAAGCACAGGTGGATATGAAAAAAAGATGAAGGGGATGTGGAAAGGAACATAAGGCTGCACAGATACAAAATGTTAGGGGACAGTGGACAGAAACCAGAAGGAATCCTGGATTTATTGGTCCTGCTAGTCAGGCATCAGCCTAAAGAATAAATATCCTTTCTTCGTCTCCAGGGGGAAGTTGATGGAGAAAGTCCAGCTCAGTACCTATTGTCATTGGTCATTATGCAGCAATGTGAAAAGGCAGAGGGTTGGAATCAGGTTCCCAGTGGATCTCTGCTATCCACATTCTAGGATTAAGGCAAGAGGCAAGCAAATCCATGTTGCTCTTGGCTTGTCATGAGCTCCTTTCCCCTACTGTATTCTCAGGACTTGATTCTCTAGTTGAACCAGAGAACTGCCAAGTCATAGCATAATTCGGGGACTAAATCCTCCTTGTATTTTAAAACTTGACCAAATTTCCCAGTGTCTTTTCCAGCAGTGGTGTTTCAATACTGTTTAGGAGGACCTCCGAGGTCTGTCTGTGTAAGGATCAGGCTGTTGGAGCCAAGGACTGGGTAAGAGCCAAGCAGGTCTGCAGTATGGGGTGTGACTCTGGCTTACCCTGGATCTCCCTTCTTGCTGATGTGCAGGAGGGAGAGGGGAAGACCAGACTGTCTTCTGTCACCCACAAATAAATTTACAGATGCAGTTGGGTAAAGACCAGACACTGAGGTGAGACATAAGTTTCCACCATCCAGGGATTCCACCAACGAGCAAGCGTGGGCATTTCCCAAATTCAGTAACCTTTGCTGCGTTTAAGCTCTTCATGCTCAAGGGGCTTGATATTCTTTGTTCAAAAACAATTTTAAGTGTAGGAAAATTTGACTCATCCCTGATTTTCCTCTGCCTTTTTGGAGGTTCAGTCCTATACCTGACTGTGTGCTGGATGCTGGAAGTATCTCAGTAACTGGAAGATTCCAGGATTACAAAGAGAAACATGCTGAGATGGTCAATCAGTGCTGTTGCTCAGTTGATTTTGACCAAGGAGCCCCTTATCTGTTTCACTGCTAAGCACACAATGTATTCTGTTTTACTTGATAGTGCAGAGATTAAGGTGTGATAAAAAACCCCAGGGAAGTTAAAGTCAGTCCTACCCTGATTATATTTCCTTCCTGTGCTGTGCAAATTCTTCCAGGACCCACACCTTCCCTTTTAAAGTGCACTGCAAGGAGCCCCAAGAATGAACACAGAATTAGAACAAAGTTTGACAAAGAAAAGAAAGATTATTTTGACAATATTAGAGCAATCAGCTTCCAGATAAATGACATGCAATTTTTATATTTTCAGTGAACCCACCTAATTAAAAAAAATCTAACTTTTGCCATAAGTTGCAGCAAATACAGAAAATAGCAGCAGCTTTTCTACTAATTCTTCCATAATCAAGTCATAGAATCATAGGATCACAGAACTGTTTGGTCTGATGGGGACTTTAAAGATAATCTAACCATGGCAAACCTCTTGCCATGGGCAGGGACACCTTCCCCTACACCAGGTTGCTCAGAGCCCCATCCAATCTGGCCTTGAACACTTGCAGGGCTGGGACACTCACAGTTTCTTTTGGCAACCTATGCCAGCGCCTCATCACTCTCACAGTCAAAAACTTCTTATATCTAATCTGCCCTCTTTCAATTTAAAGCCACTGCTCCTTGTCCTATTACTACATGCCCTCCTGCAAGTCCCTCTCCAGCTTTCCTGGTACTGCAGGTGCTATAAGGTGTCCCTGGAACCTTCCCTTCTCCAGGTTGAACAACCCCAGCCCTCTCAGCCTGTCTTCACAGGAGAGCATCTCCAGCCATCTGAGCATCTTTGTGGCCTTCTCTGAACTCTCTACGACAGGTTCATGTCCTTCTTGTGCTGAGGGCCCCAGAGCTGGACACAGTGCTCCATATGGATCTCACCAGAGCAGGCAGAGGGGAGAATCACCTCTCTTGCCTTGCTGGCCACACTGCTTTGGATACAGCCCAGGACATGGCTGGCTTTCGGAGCACAATCCATGGCTGTTCCACAGACCAATGGATACTGCTGTCCAAGGTTTTCATGATAGTCAGCCTCATTTCCCCTGAAATTTACATCCTGGTATTCATTATTCCAAGTAATTTTTCTCCCTCCTCCCTGTCTTTGGCATTTTTTGTTTGAGGTGGGGTTGTTTCTTGTGGCAGCAGCATAGATTTATGCCAGATCAAAGGAGAACACGTTCCCTTGTATTTCCTTCACCAGGTCAACCTCTTTCTTTTGGACAACTCCACCTCTTCCTTCGAGCTTCTCCTGGTAAATCAAGGAATTTCAACAGACTTAAATCTAAATCACCTCTGACAGGAGCGGAAGCCTGACCTTCATAAATTAACATGAGATTTGCTCATGTTAACTTCTGTGGGCCTGACATTTTACCTCATGCCCATAAAAGTTTCTCATGGTTGTTAGAGCCAGTACATACACGTTTTTCGTAGGAAATGTGAGGAAGAGAGAGAGAAGACTGGAGATATGGAACAAGGAGCGCTGACTGTTTCTCTAATGAAAACATGGACTTAAGTCCTTTTTCACTCCCTTTTTCACTCATTGCAATGTAGAAAGTCTGTTACAGCCTCATAACACCAACAGCATCCATCCCAGCCCCCAGTCTGTATGGAACATGAGATCAGAACCAATATACCATCTCTTCCACCTGTATGCCCACAAACCAATCTGTGATTGTCTCCACATTTTGAAAAACACTTCAGTGAAGTGGAAACAGGGAAGGGACAAGGATAGGGATGCAGCACGCTGGAAAGACTTGCCAGAAGAAAGTGGGGGGAGAGAGAGCAGTGGGAACCTTTGAATTTCTTTGCCAGCTCTCAGAAGTTCTAAACAGGCTGAGCCATTTTCAACAGCCTTGGGCTCCCTCTGCATGAACAACTTTCTCCTCACCTATTCCAACCATGGTCTTCGCCCCTTCATTCAACAGTCTTGTCCCATACCAACAACTGTCTCCCACCTATGTGTCCTGACAGCCTCTTCAGGGCTCCCTGACTACACATGGTCTCTGTGAGACTTTCCACAGACATTCCCTCCCCTTCAGTCAGTTACAAGACCAGTCCTTGGGTGGCTGTGGCAATGTTAACCTAAACACACCGTTAAACACACTCCTCTTCTCATGCACTGACCTCAGCTGCCTCTGAAGAAGGCTGAACCAGGCTGGTGGCAACAAGAGAAGTTATGATGACTGGTGTTTTTGCAAGAAGTAGAGATGGTCTGAAGGGGTTTCAAAACAAACTTTCAGGACAATAATCCAAACCCCAGACTTCCCACTCAATTCTGGTCTCCCATGTTTTATAGAAGAGGGAACGGAGACAATTCTGTGGTTAGGGACAAGTCTATGGAATTTACACTTCTGTTCTAATTCCATTTGGTTTGATATTAAAGTGTCCAGAAATGGCAGGTAACTTTCCCTCCTGCTGCTCAGACAGCACAACACCACAAAAAAAAAAGTCACTCATCAGAGCCAGACCTGCTGACAAGACAATTCTGTAGACTGACTGATGTTTCATTTACTCATTTTTCCTCAGAGACACAGATCATTATTCTGTCAGACTTAATTTTCACACCATCTGCATCCTGTTAGCTTTCTCCAGGTTCAGCTTAATCCCAACATGTTTTGCATTGTACTGCAAGCAGTTCTCAAGGATATTTACATTTGTAGGAAAAGAAAAGTGAACCTAGGCAAGTTTTTTCTGTCGCAATAACCCTTCTCCAATGGTGATACAACCACCTTTTCTAGTCCTACTCTCAGGGGATGCCAAAAGCTTTTGAGGAGCAGCTGACAACTTTATACTTTCAAATGCCACTATGTTTATGAATTAACCAGTGTCTTGAGAGACTTTGGTCTTATGCCACTGCAATAAGCTATCCCTCACCATCGCAGAAGAAATAAAAGCCTGATTCTGTGCCCTAAGTTTCCTCTTTACTATCTCTTTGTGAAGAAGTATAGTCCCTTTCAAAGATACTGTCACAATTAAAAGAGATCCTCAGACTTAAAACATACCTTTTAAATAGTATTGCACATGTTCAGTCCTGTGCCCCATAAGGACCCCCATGGTACTCATTAAGTGCATTTTACATTTTAAAAAAAGAGCAAAAAAAAAAAAANTTTTGGCCCTTTTTTTTTTTTTTTTTTTTTTTGGTAGAGGCTTTATATCATTACTCTAAATCAAAAAGGACTCTCAACCACAGTCTGAAAGCTTATAGGGGTAGTTAGAAGCATTTCCTAAGGAAATGGTGACTCTGTCTGTTAATGGGATTAAAGAATCAAGGTTCCTCCTTCCTTCCTTCATTTAGTGTCTCCAAGTTCCTTCCAAGCCCTGCTCTGGCTCATTTCATTCTTTCCTTCTACCAAACTTCTGATAAGACAAGGGGTTCCTGGGCTTTGAAAAGCAAACACTTCCAAGGCCCATATTCCTTAGTACCTAGGATAGCCTGTCCTTTGCTTGAAGCCAGTTTTGTTATTGCTGCTGCTGAACATAAGCAAACCTGCCCTCCCCATGCCTTGAGCAGCCTGCTCCTGCTTCAGCTCCTGTCCAGGTGGCAGTGAACTGGCTATTTGGATTACTGCCAGCCTGGCCCAAAAAGGACTTGGGTCTCACAGATTTATCCTTGAACCATCATTACACAGCAGCACAGACATCTGTGGAGGCACAGAGGTGGTGGGAAGGAGGAGTGAAGGGATGCCAGGGATGAATTGCAGGAGATGGACTGCAAAGCTGCACCTGTGCAGACACAGGATCTGAAGCTGTACAACTCTGCAAGAAATCTCCCTTAAGTCTGGATCACCCTTGATCATCATACAGTGTAACAGATATATTCTTTGGATGAAACAAGTCTTGTCACCTTGGGACTCTATTTTCAATCACATTCTTTGGCCTTGACATGTGCATACATCTGGGTCCCCTCACCACCATTACAGAACTTGTGAGTCAAAGAGAGCAACAGATTTTCACAACAAAACTGCAACCATAAGACACAAAATGAGGAGGAGCATAATCTGAGAATTCCTCAGGAAGTGAGCGTATTTGCCTATCTAGTCCTGTACTCCTCCTGTTACTGGTCACAGCTGCAGACAGGACCTGTGCTTAGGAAGACTTCTCTTTGGACATGTTACTCTTCTTTTGTACCTATTTAACATGGTTTGATCACAGAAGAGAGATTTTGACAGGGTTCTTAGTCATTACTAAAAAAGAGGTGCTATTGCTTAGTAATTTAACCTGCACTTACAAATTTCAAAAATTCAAAATACAAAATGAAACTGTATTTTAGCCTAAAGGTTGTAATGCTTACATGGCTTTAAATAAACAAATATTGATAAAGCGCCAGGGAGCTGGCTGGGAAACAAGATAGGAAATATGTATTCAACATAGACACCTTCCAGCAAAAACTTCATAGCTCTTAGGCAACAGCGGCTGGATGTAATTTTTATAAATTTTATGGTTCCACCTCTATTTCAGTCATTCTAAACCTCTGAGGCTTAATCACATAGGAAGACGTCTGAGGTCAATGGAAAAAAATATCATGCCTGAAGAATTTAAAGCAACTAGTAAAGAGAAAGGCAGTAGGAGTCTGGGGAAGGCAGAGAACCAGCTGGGACATCAGGAGCTATGCCTGGCCCACCAGAAGAAGTGGGGAAACTGTGGGCACCATAGATAAGCATGAGAAGAGTTGAATGCTTGCAAGTGTTTTTGTTCCTAGTAGTTCTTTTCTACTCTTCAATATAGAAAGCCTATTCATTTAGCCTGCTGGTTGGATAGCTTTTTGAAAGAAAAGAACATCAGGTGTCTTATTCCATTTGGAGCAGATAAACCTTCTAGCAGGGAGTGTGCTGGAGCCCTGACCTGGAAGGTGAACTCTGTCCACTGGCCCCATAAAAGAGCAGGTTAGAAAGATTTACCCCTTAAGGGTGTGTATATAAAGACTAAGAAAGGGAAAACAGGCACTGAGTCCTGCAATTACAACAACAGTATCTGACAAACAGCACCTGCAGCCATGTAAACATAGATAAATGTGCTCTGATAAATGATTCTGAGAGAAGCCCTGCTGGACATCTTGGGACTGTTTCTAGATGCTGATGTACAAGAGCTGCTTTGTAAGCAAATCACATGCACTGTTATCTCTCCAGGCTCAACCTTCAAGTATAAAGCCAAGCACTAATGGGGCTGAGAAAGATCCCAGCGTGGGGAAGAAGCTAATTGTGTCCAAAGGTTGCTGCTGCTGTGGCCACAGACAGACTGCACAATAAGCTGTGCTATACAGGCACATCCATCCATGCTGGAGCACAATGTGAGGTTTTAAAATGGAGACTTCAGCAGAAGTTACCTTGAGCTATGTGTCTTGCAGGCCGACTCCTAATGTACATAATATACTCCAGGACAGAAAATAAATACTCCAAGACAGTAAGAGTCAGATTGAAAAAAATAACACATATATATACTTCCCATTTTAGTCTCATCACTTCACACGATACAACAGTTCTCTTTGCAACAAAAAAATGTTCTTCTGCTAAAACAACCTTGATTACAACCAAATCTGAAGCTAGGCTGAAATTCATTCTGTATCTTCAGGGAAACAAACTCCTCACCCCAGGAAATCCAGTGTACCAAGGACACGGTCATTTGCTCTTTCCTGGAGAAGCCATGGGCTGGACTCCAGAAAAGACCCAGCCCAAATTTAGCAGTAAACTGACGGACTATGAGAACAGACATATCACACTGGTAAAATAATGTGGATTTAAAACATGAGAAAGATGTGAGTTACAGGAAGGTGAATTCTCCAACAGAAACAACTGCAGAAAGAGTTCAGTATGTGGAAAGACATCCCTGCTTTCCTGAAGATAACAATGGATGGAAAATAAAAGAGGCAAAGCTCCCAAATATTGTTTTAACTTATTGCAAGGTAAAGGCAGCTGGGAGGCAAAGACACAGGGGTGTATAGCAGGAATTGCTGCATGAATATTGATTACCTGAGACTCAACAGTTGCTGCATTAATATTGATTAACTGAGAACCAGCAGTGTGCCCTTCTCTGCCTGATAGCGCTCACAGCTCAATACCTGGAGACACAATCTGGGCTCTCTTATCTTTTATTCATGCCCAGAAGAAGTTAGTGTCCTCCTGCTATACAAAGAGCAGATCTTTCTCTGGTTTCCTCATACACACTGAAGAGGAGAAGGGGATAAGATCAAGGACTGGATAAATGAATGACTTCACCACAGCCCAGCAGATCCACAAGTTGCACATCAGGGCACAGAACACAATTACCTGGCACACATACAAGCCAAAAAGCAACCCTGAGGAGCAGCTCATGTGAAGGAATACACTGGCTTTATTAGGAATTTTCATGACAAGCAGGAAGCAAGCATGATTGCCAAGATAATCTTATACATAAAATGTTATTAATTATCTTGTCTACACAGCCCTTATGTCTTTGATGTGTGCCTCAGGGACTCCCTGTGACCTAGACTCAGTGGAAGTTGCCTCAGTTGCCCCATCTGTAGCACTAGTCTCAGCTGTAAGTGCAGTCAAATATCATGCTTGTGAAATGCTTTGAAAATGGTATTATTCCATTCCTTTGCTTTGCAAATTTCTATAGCAAAAGCTTAAATGTTCATCTGATTACTGGTACATTTTAAGGACAAAAAAATTTAAAAGCCTGCAAAGAAAACTGAACCGTACCATTGAATTTTCAGGCTAGGTTAAAATGTACTTCAGAAAGCTAACAAGGGATTTATCTAAGCATTAATCATTAAAAAGAATTATGCAGAATGGGGTCTTCCAACATGGTACAGAGTGTTTAATGTTGCATGAATTTATACAGTGACTGTTCTGAGCAGAGAGGGAGGCACTGATGCAGAGCATCGTCTATGAAGATGATTCTAGTGGGGTAGTTTGTGGATGTGCATACAAAAGTTCAAAATCAGCACAGTGTATCCAAACCCCAACAATTACGCAAACAGCATTGCAGAGGACACTCAATGCTCCTGAGACAGCAGATGGGGAGGGGTGCAGCCCTAAGTTCAGCAAGCTCTTTGGGGACTGTACAGCACTGTTTGAGAACAAAACCACTCTGTTCACTGTTTATAGGAAGAAGTCAGAGCTCTTCTCGACTCCTCAACTCATCATCAAATGTACACACATGAAGCTGCTTGCTGGTTCACTTTTTGATGAGGGATTAAGTTTTAGATGTTTCGGGCCACCCACATAAAGATGGTGTCAATACAAAAGAAACATTCACATGAAATGAAAAAAAAAATGCAAATACAGTCTCTTCACTCACCGTGGTCTCCTGAAAGCCAAACCATACTGCTGACAAGCCAGGCCAACCGTTGGGGTGTAAACTATGGGCATGAATTTCTCGATATCGGAGGTCAGCACTCGGTAAAAAAGCTTCTCATTCCTGTCTTGCAATGTCATAAGAATAATATATCTTTAAAGTAATAAAAAAGAGTTATATATCAGTATTTATGGTAGTTCACAGTTTCACAAAAGGCAGTCATTGGCTCACTCAGTATGTACTCAGTTCTCCCAAGCCCTGACACTCATTTGTGCTACATCATGAACATGTACTTGGAGCAAAATTTCCCAGAGGGCCTGGCCAGCTCCACTATCCTCAGTGAGAGCTCACAAAGACTCAGTAGGGCTGGACTTCACACCCATGCACAACCTTAGAATTTTGAAATTTGCATCAAAAAGGCATCATACACAGCTATGAAGAAATAATTTTCAAGATCAACATAGATGTTTGTGACATAAAAAAATCAATGCAATTGGTCTACAAGGTAAGAGCTGTGCTGCCTCAGTCCTCAGATCAGCAACAGTTGAGAGAGATGGAGATGCAAACCCTACTGTCCATCACAGCAGGAATCAAGCAGCATCTTCCATCAGTAACCCTGCTGAACAACACTGGATGCAATGAAAACTCAGAAAGATTAGCCAATACAGGAGTGCTTCTGTTTTCTTTTTACTTTTTCTTACATTCTGACAGTTTTTTTCTGTTCTTCTATCCAGTGTTTTAGTGAATGTATTGGGGAGCATACAGATAGGTTCACGAACTATATGTGTTCACTTTACCTTCTGTGCTCTGCATTTTTCTTCTACCCAAAGTATACAAGAACTCTCCAGTAATGTAGTGGTAGAAAAAAGTAACATCAGTGGACCTGTTGGAGCAGGTCCAGAGGAGGGTCATGAAGAGGATCAGAGGGCTGGATCACCTCTCCTATGAAGATAGGCTGAGACAGCTCTTGTTGTTCAGCCAGGAGAAGGGAAGATGCTGGGGACATCTTCTAGCAACTTCCAGTACCTAAACAGAGCCTAAATAAAAGCTGGAGAAGGGCTTTTTACAAGGTCATGTATTGACAGGACAAGAGGGAAGGGCTTCAAACTGAAAGAGGGTAGGTTTAGATTACATATTAGGAAGAAAATTTTGTGTGTGAGTGTGGTGAGGCACTGGCACAAGTGCAGAGGAGCTGTGGATGTCCCAGCCCTGGAAGTGTTCAAGATTGGATTGAACGGGCCTTTGAGCAACCTGGTCAAGTGGAAGATGTCCCTGCCCATAGCAGGGGGTTTGGAAGTAAATGATCTATAAGGTCACTTTAAACCCGAACTACTCTATGATTCTGCTACTGGAGAGTATGGACAGCTGCAAAAAGTGACTCAGAGGGAAATGTGTACATTGAAGCAGAATCCACAATTTTTCCTTGAGGCTTTAAAGAACTGAAAAGTAAAGGAGGAAGGGAGAGGAAATAAGATGTTTTTGACATACCTGTCTAGATCGTTAGATTGCTTTTCAAAGTTTTTCATCACACGAAGGACTTGAACATCTTGGCTCAGGAAGCAAGGAGGAAGGAGGCCATGAATTCCCAGCTGTAGCCTTTCTTCAAGTGTAAAAGCCATTCCCTGGGAAGAAGAAAAGAAGGCACATTCAAATGGCATAATATGCACTACCAGCTAGGATATCCTAGAAGAAGAAAGGAAGCAACAGCATGCAACCCCTGAAGGCCTGGAGGCAGTCCTGCCCTGTCGGGAGTGTGGGGTCCAGACCACCCAGACCTGCAGCTTCTGGATTAGCTGTCCAACACCAGTAGTGCTTTAATGACTCACACTCTTTTGCCATCTGAATTTGGTTTATTTCTACAGTATTTTTGACTTCATAATGTGCATATTCTTAGTGTTTCTTTCACTCCACACTCTTTTTATATTACTTCATTAGCTCATGCCTAATGGTTTCCATGGCCTTCCTGGAAGCACAGTGATCATACTCCTTTACAAATCACATAACATGTGTAGAATCATGGAATCATTTAGGCTGGAAAAGACTTCAAAGATCCAGCCGTTAACCCAGCACTGCCAAGTCCACCACTAAATTATGTTTATAAGCATGACATCTACATGGCTTTTAAATACTTTCAGGTATGGTGACTCCACCACTTCCCTGGGCAGCCTGTTCCAGTGCTTGATGACACTTCACATGAAGAAATCTTTCCTAGTATCCAACACAAACCCTTCTTGGTGCCACTTGAGACTGTCCCCTCTCATCCTATCTATCACTTGTTACCTGGGAGAAGAGACTGACCCCTACCAGGAGCAACAAGGCCCCTGAGCCTCCTTTTCTCTAGGATAAACACCCCCAGCTCCCTCAGCTGCTCCTCACAGCACTTGTGCTCCAGACCCTTCCCCAGCTCCGTTGCCCTTCTCTGGACACTCTCCAGCCCCTCAATGTCTCTCTTGCAGGGAGGGGCCCAGAACTGAACACAGGATTTGAGGTGTGGCCTCAGCAGTGCCCAGCACAGGGGGACGGTCACTGCCCTGCTCCTGCTGGCCACACCATGGCTGATCCAGGCCAGGATGCCATCGGCCTTGCAGGACCCAGCACTTCATTTTATTGAACCTCATACAATTTGCCTTAGCCCATCAATCCAGCCAGTGCAGATCCCTCTGCAGAGCCTTCCTGCCTCCATCAGATCAGCACTCCCACCCAACTTGGTGTCACCTGCAAACTTAACGAAAGTACCCTTCACTCCCTTATCTAGATTGATAAAGATGTTAAACAGGACTGGCCCCTCAACTGAGCCCTGGGTAACACCACTGGTGACCAGCCAGCAGTTGGATTTAACTTCATTCAACACCACTCCAGGCTCAGCCATCCAGCCAGTTTTTTATCCAGCAAACANAATGACATGACACATTTACATCATCCCATTGTGAGATGCTCCACCCAGTGGGTGGGGGCTGTAGGGTCCCTACCTAGATAAAAACTGAGACTCAGAACACCAGGCTATTCGGGTTTTCCACTGGACCCCAGAGGAAGATCAGTCTCATCTCACCATCACTGGACCCTTCTTCAATGGGATCATCTACTCCAACGGAGCCACATCTGTTTCTCCAGGAGGACTGCTTCCAAACACCCTGACCAACAGGGTGTCAGGTTGTGTCCCTGACTCTGTCAGGGTTTTCTGGGTTTGTTTGTTGTTTACTTGTCCTTTTTTTGTACTATTACATTTTGTACTCTAACATTCCTAGTAAAAGAACTGTTATTCCTATATCTTTGCCTGAAAGCCCGTAACTGTAAAATTATAATAATTTGAAGGGAGGGGGGTTTACATGCTCCATTCTAAGGAAACTCCAGCTTTCCTAGTGGATACCTGTCTTCTAAACCAAGACACTGAGTCACTGTCACAGAAGATCAACTTGGTCAAGCAGGGCCTTCTTTTCACAAACACATGCTGCCTGGACCTGATCCCGTGGTTGTCCTGCACATGCCACATGATGGCTCACAAGACAACCTAGTCCATGTCCTTCCCCAGCACCAAGCTCATGCTGACAGGTCTGTAGTTCTCTGGATCATCCTCACAGCCCTTCTTGTAGATGGGCTTCACATCTGCTAACCCCCAGGCAGCAAAGATTTATATTTGGATACTGCACAGTAATACCCATCTCAGCCACTTCAGTTACCTACTTGTTCACCACCAGACAGAGTTTAAAAATGGCATATTAGTGGTGCAGAAGACAGGCCATGTAGGATGTTTTCTCAGTGCTAACCTTTTGTTTAAATAGAGGTAACACACAGAGTGCCACAAGTCTTATTTAGTAACTGACACTGTCCCACAGCTGGAGCTCAACTGCTAGACTTTGTAGGATGACCCTGCTCTTACAGGACAAGGTCACGCTTCCTAGGCAGAAACCTGAGCATGTCCTGCTCCCATGCATGCAGGGGCTGATGCTCCAGACCTCCAGTAATGCCCTGTGCTGGACTCAGCCTGATGAACAACAATGGTAAATGCATTCTGCAGTCTGTGAACGAGACTATAACAGTCTTTAGTTAAGGCAATTTCTGCTATGCTGATAGCAGATTAGGCAGCAGGATGGCAGAAAACATTTTCAGGAGTGTCTGAGGAGCTGAAATCCTAATGAAAACTTCACCCATAACTAACAAACTTGTTCCTATCTTGATGAATAGCTAGCAGTGAAATATTCAAAATCTGTAATTATTGAACTACATCTACTCAAGCACACAGACATATGCTTGACAAAATGTTAACGAGCAGGTTTATGGCTACATAGCTGCTAAACTGCTGTTTTCTACCATGGATTTATCATTTCTCTGTGACAAATAACTGTTATCATTGCCAAAGTGAGGACCTATCTAGATGAACTTGGTTTTGACAACCTTCCCCCCACTCCTGTTGCTTGCTCCCATCCCTGTGGTTGTGCCAGTATGAGCATGTGTGCAGTCACATGGTTAATCAGCAAGAGGAAGTACCTGGCTTAAAAATAACCACATTACTCGATCTCAGAGCAGCTCCCCTGGCTGATGATACCAGAGATGGCTCTACAGACATTGGCAAAGCTGGGCACAGCCACTGGAGACATTTGGCTGTGGGAATGAACTGCTGGAAGAGCTGTTCACTTGTAAGTGGTGCAGATGCTGGGAAAAATGTTTGTTAAACTATCAGCAATGCCAAGGAACCTGTGCCAGGACAGAGGAAAGGACTGAAACCAATTTTCCTGTTTGCCAGATCCATGCTTTGGATCACATACATACTGTGACACTCCTTTCATTAGTAAAAGGTGCACTGACACAAATTTAAAAAAAAAAAAAATCTTCATATATTTTAGAAAAGTTATTCAGCCTCCAGGATAGCTGAAAACAATCTTTATCTCACAAGCATTTTCATAGGATTTTTTTCTGCTCTGAATCAGGATAGAGTCAAGTATTTTCAAAAATCTTTGCTGTAAGAGCATCGCAGAGAGAAACTGTTTCTGTTCCAACCAGCAGATGAGGAGTCAGCAGTTGCCTGGGAGGCAGGAGGCCAGGATTTTGCTGCCAAGCCCAGAAACAGCACTGAGGTCTCCATGGTCCTTGTTGAATGCTGTACCCAGGACATGCCTGTTTCTGCTGAAATGCCTGACATATCTGACCCAAATTTCCTTCCTGGACAAGAGAAACTTTTCCCCAAATGAGTTTCATAGCAGAACTGGTACATTCCCACACGATAAAGTTTGAGGTTTTTTAAGTCATCATTTCTGAATTAAAAAAGAGGCAACAAGTTCTTATCAGAAAACTTGTAATCATCTGCATTCTCCAGGCTGGAGACTTCTGAAGTACTAGACTAAGATCAATATTGGACATCAGCTCTGTGTCAGTATTTGGCTTTACATTGCCAATATTATATCACAGCAGGGAAAATACAGCTACTGCCAATGTTAAAGTTTATCTACAATGAATGGGTAAAAAAGAATACAATTTCAAACCATTTACTTCCTGTGACCTTTGCACATGGAGGACAGATAATGGGAGACAGAAATATTTGTCAGTAAATATTCTACTTGCTTGTCTAGAGAAAGTCACATCAAAGAGTGGTCAATCAGGGTGTCAGACCTGACGCCTGCTCATGCCCTAGAACAGAAATGAAGCTAGCAAACACAGTAAACCAGCAGTGAGCCTCTTCTGAAAAGGGTAGAAAAGGCAGAAACACAGCATCCTAGGCATTTCTGCATCCAACCACTGAAAATCTTCTTGTGGCAATTTTTCAATAGGAAATAAAGTCCTTCCACAGTGATTTTCCACATAATAAAACAGTGAGAATTTTTAATATTTCATCAAATGATCACCATCCAATTTCAGCTCATTTCTATTCCAAATAACACCATGATGCCTTACAGAAATGACAGCCTGAATGGCCACAATAGTAACCCGTTCTTGTTTCTGGGTTGGGCTCTGCCTGAATAACATCTCCAACCATCCTGCAAGACCAGGAGCAGCTCAAACTGTTTAAACACAACCACAGTTGTGCTGTTAATAGTCCAAGGCTAAGTATGGCAATAGTGACACACAATGTCTTTAACTCACTGCACTTCTGCATTAATTGCAGTTCTTCATTTATCTGAACAAGCTATACCAGTACAAGCATCTTCATACTGGAGCAATCACAAACTGATGTGATGAGGAACTTGCTGCGTTCACAACCAGTTAAATCTCCAAAACACTTTCAGTACAGAGCTCATCCATCATCCAGTGCCCCTGTGGCAGGGTTGGGAGCAGAACAGAAATTGCCAGCTCTAACATTAAGGCTGTTTTCTGAAGTTTCTGTGAAGGCCTAGGGGTAGGACCCCCTGGTAAGGTGGTTATATTCACTGAAACAGCACAGCGTGAAATGAACCTGGAAACACATTCTGCCCCAGATCAAAAGCTCAAATTCACTGAGGTATTGCTATGTTTAAGATTAAAGCTTTTAGACTTGGATTTTTTTAAGACTGCCTGAAAGCCATATTGTACCTCTCTTTTTCTGGTCTTGAAAGGTCTAATGATTAGATGATGAGCCACAACCTTGCAGAGCTAAAGCCAGGTGCTCCAATTCAATTTTAAATGTATTGGAAATGAGTTGGCATGGAGAGGGCAGATGCTATGTCACTAACCAAAAACAAAGGCAAAAATATCAGCTGCCCACAAGGCTTCACGCTACATAGAGACTAAGTGAGGGGTTTTGTTCTGAAAAAAGCTTACTGCAAATAACCTCAAATGCTTCTGTTTTCTTATTTCTTATTGCTGACAGCACCAAGTCTGTTATGTGGCAGGTCCCTCTTTGCAGTTCAATCCCATAAAAGCCACTTATTTTGGAAACTGAAGGGTGAAGCCAATTCACAGATAATGATTAGTTTTATCATTGCCTGCACTTTCTAGCAGTGATAAGGGGGTGTTTCACTCAGGGCCGGATACAAACAGGGGGAATGCTGGCAAGGCTTGTGTTTATAATTTACTTGTTATGGATCAGCCTTCAGTGGGAATAAAGACACAAGTGATAGTTCCTATGGTATCAGAAAACTGTTTTTAATGTAATGGGTACTTAATCAAGGGCTGAACTATTCTTTACCTAGTGTAGAACATCCAGAGTCTGGTGTAACTCAGATAATCTCCAGCTCCTGAGCATCTTTTTGGAGCAAAGCCTTGGCTTACTGCATCTATGTATGTGCTCTAAAGAGCAATGAGCAACCACAGCACAGGGAGAGCTGTGGGACTTCTTGGATGGCCAGACCAAGAGGCTCATGCAGCTTATACAGTCCCTGCCCTCTGTGATGCTGGGACTCCAGCTGCAGTTCTCAGGAAACTTCTGGGACCACATCCTTCATCCATGTGAGTGAAAGCTGGTTTGGCAGTCTCTGAGCCGAGTAAACAAGTGAACATCTCCAACCCTTTGGCAACAGTCCCTGGAACTGGGAACTTCCTAGTCTGACTACAGCAGAGTGCTGGAAGAGCACACAGGGAAATACAGACACACAGGGATGGATCACCACTGCAGGCTGCAAGAGCAGGTGCAGTTAATCTACTTCTCCTTTACAGTTAATATGTAAACAGCCAGCCAAGGGAAAACCTAATAGTCAGGGAACTTAACAAGCTCATTCTATACAGATTTTTTCCTGTAATGTGTTTTCCACAGATACTTGCACATGTCCAGTTTTATAGTAGGGATGTACTTTGACTATCTGCAAGCAAAAGTTCCTCCCATAAGGGGTCAGCACCAGAAGCTAAACTAATCCCCACTGAGACTGCACATGGGCTGGGGAGCAGAGAGCAACAGCAGAAAACATCCATTTGCTACACTGAGAAAGATTTTTCTGCAGAGATCAGATCCTATGGTGACCTCTTAGACTCCAACTAACTTGATAAGCTTCTTCACAATGCTCCTTCTCAGCTACTCAACCTTCTCTTCCTGGTGTGGATGGACTGACAGGCATTGCACTTCAGCCTGGAAAAGTTGTATTGAAAATATTATTTGCAAAAAAATAGTGAAGGGGCAATTCTTTATTTTCTCTTTTTAAAAGTCCTGTAGCTTCATATTACCTTGAATTTGGATGTGTTTGTGCTCTTAAGCTTAGGAAAAACCCAAACCTGTGATGCTTTGGGGTATGGGGAAGATATCTCTCAAACCTGGAAAGATTTCCCTCTGTGTCTTCAACAGGTTGCTGGGCAAACCTGTTGTTGACTGTGATTTACAAACTCTTCTCACAGTGCCTAGTCCTCTTTCTGAGTTCACAGTCACTAGCTGAAAAATACCTCACTCACAGCCCTCCCCTTTGTTACAAAATGATATAATAGTGGATTTCTAATAATTTCATATTGTTCTTCCTTCCTCTCCCACAGAGCCTGGGAACACTACTAAAAACTCCAAGACAAAGATAATTAAGCAACTCAACTTTGTGTTTGTTTTAGTTCCTGGGGGAACCATCTTTAATGAGGTCCTCTAATTCAATTACAACGTAAGTTGTCCCTACTATTAATGAGGTTTTACCAGGAACTCTTTTGTTTTGTGCAAGTAACTTTTTTTCACTGAATTACACTTCTATTATTCTTCTCAGTGACTTTTGATTTACACCAACGTAAGACTGAGAAGAACTGGAACATGCCAAAGCCCCTGTGCCAGAGGGACCTGATCCTGCACAGTTCAATCTTACAGAAGTAAATGCTTTCCTGCTGAGGACACTCCTGGTGCAAGATGTGACAGGGTCCCAGGCAAAAAGCAGCAAAGCTGTGCTGTTCTGATGTTCTGCAGGTGGTTTTCTTCAACAAATAAAACGCATAGGACAAATGTCTTCAGGGATTTATTAATTAATCCATAGGAAGAACTGCAGTGCTAAACTCCTCAAGCCCTGCACTGTGATTTCAGACTGCAACAGTACAGCTCTGTACCAAAGTTAGTAGAGAACTCATTATGATTTCCTGCAGTTTGTCAGCCTCCAGGACAGCAATTTGTCCTCCATATTAAAAGAAAATCTATATGCTAGAGACTTTATGTGTTTTGTCTGTAAATAAGTTTCTGTTGCATTGAGAAAAACAGATTTTTAGAAGATGAATGAGACAAAATTCCCCCAAGAACAGCTTGTTTGGCACACTTGTTTCTTCCCACAAAAGCATGTTAAGATTCTCACAAAATTCTAGCCAAGCTAATGGGAATATTTCTTTGGCTCTATGGAGGGATAGATAAGCCTGATTTTTCTTTTGACTTTGACTAGATTCACACATGTGTTTACATGCATGATGTGTCTAAATACAAGCTTCAGTATCTTTTGGTAAAGGAGCAGAGTGAAATCACTTCAGGGAAAACAAGACTGCCATATACAGAAAAATTAGAAATCCTGAGAAACTCTTAGGATCAATAGAGCAGTGCAGAATTCCCAATGGTGGGGGACACACAGTGCATGCAAACAACAGAGTAGAAGTCCTGCCTGCATCAGCTTAAATCATGAAGCATTTGCTGGTTTCCTTCTCATGTGTAGCAAAATATTGTAGACAAGTGTGGCCTGATGGAGTAAGCAGTATTGAGGACATCAGGTTTTGAGCTACTGCCAAGCTGTTGGGCAGAACCCTGAGGCAAACCCCAAATCCTCAGTCCCTTATCGAAAGCATCCCATGTAATAATGTGTGTGTGATTCTGGTGGATTGCCCCTCCTAACTCCAAAGCAAATGAAGACTCCCTGGTATCTCCCCTACTTTATTCCCAGTCTCCCTAAATAATTCCACATCAGTTTTACACCTACAACTGTCACAGCTTTTCATGCCAATTAGTGAGTGAAATGAGCTAGTCCAGGACAGAAATGGAAAGCTCATAGTCCACATGCCTATGTCTCAGCTAAGGGGAAGCTATTATTTCTTCTCATGAGGAAAGGGGGCAGGGTAAAATCAATTTCTGCAGGCAGTTTGCCAAGCACTAACCCAAATATTTCAGTTACTGTGATGTTGGAGACATACTTTTCTCCCAAATATAATGTTGCCACTAGACAGGAAAAATTCAGCATAAATGACAATGCTTGCATTCCCAAGCCTGTCAAAACCAGCCATCATCATCAATTTGAAAGAACAAGTATGTCTGAGAAGAAAGATCAAGGCAATTCTAAGGTTTAAATGTGATCCAAAACATTAAGAAAATACAATTTTAAAAGCCAGTTTTACAATGTCTGGAAACTTCTCCCATTGTACAGGCAGCTGGTCATGTGAATTGTGGTTGCATACAATTTGTGTCTGGTGCTATTGAGAGCACTAACTTTCTTTTTGAGGTCTCTTTTGAGTAAATCACATAAAATGAGACTTGTGCACTTACTGCTTGCAAACAAACTGCACCATGCTGTAGGTCTGGTGGGTGGGAGCCTCTCTGCAATTTGCATCTCTTTTTCTTTTGCTATTGCTACCCCAGCAAATGGGGCTGCCTCAAACATAGGCTGGAGCTGGATTACAGCTCATGAGTGATTGCTCCTGCTGTATTAGGTTAAACACCACTGAAAAGCACTGCCTCAGCCATACAGTTAGCTGTTTCACAAGAAAGTAGCTTGGATGGAAGATGAAGCTGAATGAAACCAAGAGTAGTTTTGTTACTGATTTTACCAGAGATGTTTTCTCCATCTATGTCCTGGTCACTGTCCTCCCTCACATGCTGCTTCTACCAAAGCTCTGTAGAAGGGAACCATAGCAGCAGCTTCTTGATTAGTACCAGATGTTCTTTGCACATCCTTGTCTAATCCAGGAGAAGCAGGCTTGGCTCCTGAAGCACAATTTTGATAGCTGTGCAAGGAGATCTAATGTATGTCGGTTTCAGAACATTTGAGATGTTTACAAACATTCAGATACCCTCTCAGATAAAGGATTCTAGAGAAAGGCAATGTTTTCTTTTAAAAATTAGGAACACAAGAAACAGACAATGCACTAACCAAGAAATTTGCCATCTTAGTAAAACAAACATATTAGAAAAAAACACATTGAGCTCTCATTTAATGATACAACCACCACTTGAAGGCAACTAGACATGCAGGTAACCACAGAGCTCCCCGCAGGAAATCTGTGTGAGCCTCCATTTCATATTTGAGTAATTTGTACAACCTTTGTTTTTCCCTTACTGTTCCTGCAGTCCTGCATGGCAAGGTCACTGATGGACTCCAACCCAGGCAGCTTATGCTGGGGCTCAACAGGGAAACTGTGCCCCAGTGCAGTGCCCATTGGCACAGCAACACACCAGAGGCACACAGCAAGCTCAAGAGTGTCCAGCTTCCCTTTGGAGATCTTTGTGCAGTCCTCATTTGGCAGCTCACCTCAGAGTTTAATTGTGCTCTGTGCCATGGTGATATTTTTCTTCCCACTTCTCAGCCTTCCACAGACTCAGCCCTCCAGTGCTTTTGCCTCTCAAGGCATTAAGCAAGTTGCTTTCCCCTCTTTACTCCAGCATTTCTAGGGATGCATTTCACAAAACCCCTTTTTAAGACTGACAGGTTAGCTAAAGGTGTATATATGTGTATGTGTGTGTGTGTGTGTGTATGTACATGTGTACACATATACAAACAGCCCCAGTCCATGTCCTTTTCCACTCCAGCCTCCAGCCAGTCCCAAAAATTATCTCCATGCTGACCTCAGGGGCCTGTTGCTTTGCCAAGCACATGTTTTTCCTAAGCACACATGGGCCATCTAACTGTCCAAATTACTTTTGGCAACACCAGGAGAGTAGCTGGCCTATCGTGACTACCCTCTGACCCATCCCCTTGTCTTCCTTGTCCTCCTTGTCTGAATACTTTACTTCAAAATTTTTATTCCTTTTAATGCACAGAGGAAAAAGGAAGATGAATGAAGTGCTCATATACATGCAGTCTGACCCTCTGTCTCCAGCTCTCATCACCTTTGTGTGCACCCCTCCTGCTATCTTTGTTTACTGACAACTCCATGTGAGCTGTTGCTAAATTCTATACTGCTCAGCACTTGGCACACTCGGCCCTGACACAGAAGCATCTGGGCTGCAATTTCTACAGTAATACAATACAAAATGATACACTCTTTCTATCAAACTTTCAGGACCTCTAAATATTCTTCCAATATACAGTCCTTCTATTTTCCACTTTCTTTGCTCCTCAAAATCTCAGTTCTACTGTTTCCATATGGTATGAGTACACTATGTCCAAATATTCCAGGTGACAAAATACTACTAATTTCATACAAGTGCTTTAATTTCCATCACTTTCTCAAGACTGAGCTTAACCACTTCAAGTTTCAAAAGCACACACTGCTGTATAAACTGTGAATCAAATACCTAATAAAGTTCCTGAGATTTTTTAAAAAGAAAGTTCAAAAGTGAAACTCCCATCCTCCTCTTCCAACTGTTTTTAATCAAGGACAGTATGAAATAAGTTATCCAAGTTCAGAATGAAAAAAAAGAGAAAGCACAATTACTTGGAGATGAAATCTGAAGATTAAAACCCTTTTGATTCCTTGAGCTATCTGACAAACATTGCTGTGGGACAGGAATTGCAGCAAGATGTTATGAAATATTTATGTCAGTTTGTAACATGCGTGACCACATGTTGGTCAAGACAGCTGAACTGTTCATTATTGCTAGGAAGCTGTAAATCACCCCTCTGGCAAACCTTCACATGAGTTTCGAAATAAATTGGTTCTGTTCTTGATCCCATTAGATGCTATAGCTTAAAATGCAAACAATATTATTGTTGGCATGGCTGCTGCCTGTCCACCTCGGCTCAATTACTCCAGCCTGTCCTAGCTTAAACAAGTATTGTCCGAGGCCAAAGCAGTGGTTTCCTTCCTCCAGCAGAATATCTATTCCTCTGTACCCAAAACAATGTGGCCAAATGACACAAAGATGAAGCATGACTGCAGTAACAGTAACAAACAGTCCAGGCTCTTTGAATACACAAGTGTTATCCCAAAATAATTTGATACATGGGCAGTCAGGTAAAGATTAGGGTTAAAGCATTGATTTCACTCGTGCACCTCAGTCAGGAGACACCAGTCAAACCTCCAAACCTCCTATTCAAAGTGGGGTTTCAACTTAATAATACCTGCCTTGCTAAAACCAGATGTTGGGGTGTTGGGAACATTGGAGGCAGAGCCAGAGTCTGCAAATACTAGGAAATGTGACATGATTTTCACTCATAGCCTGCCATGAAAGACCTGTAGGCAGGGCATATCTTTGGCAATAGACCCCTCAAACTCAGGTTTGAGGCCAAGGCTTTGATTCTCCTCTGCCTGGCACCACACTAATGCAGAAGCATCAGAGTAAATCAAATGTAAAATGATTTTGAACTTCTCAGTGTTTGAAATAAATGAATACTTGGATAGTCAGAGCCAAAAAGTTGGATGGAGATCTTATATTGACCTTTAAAAATAAAAAGGACACATAGGAAGGGTGGGGACAGACTTTTTAGTAGGGCTGTTGTGATACGACAAGGGTTATAGTTTTAGACTGAAGAGGGTAGGTTTAGATTGGACATAAGGAAGACTTTTTGCTAGAATAACATTCATATTTTTTTACAAGGGCATGTAGTGACAGGACAAGGGGGAATGGCTTTAAACTGAAAGAGGACAGGTTTTGATTAGATACTGGGAAAAAATTATTTCCTGTGAGGGTGGTAAGACACTATAAGAGGTTGCCTAGAGAAGATGTGGATGCCTCATCCCTGAAAATGTTAAAGGCCACTTTGGATGGGGCTTTGAGCAACCTGGTCTACTGACGACATCCTAACCAATGACAGAGGGTTGGAACTAGATGATCTTTAAGGTCCCATCCAACTCAATCCAAGAGTCTGTGTTCTGGGGAAAACAAGGCTACAATTCACCATCAGTATGATTTTGGCAGTTGTCAATGGCTATGTGGAGTTTTATCATATCCAGCATCTTCCTCCTGAAACTCAGATGTAGGAAGCTATCACACTATCTGTAAAATCTGAGTGAGAGAGCACTCCTGAAGTTGTAGGTTACCATTATGTTTATCATTGAACAAAACCTAACAAGTCACACTCTGCTTTGTTATTCCTCACAATACAAGCATGGTTGTCAGGGTATGTGTCCATATGGCATGTCTTTTGTGTGTTTACAACAGCTTTGTCTTCTGCCCCATCAGTGCACAGAAGTGCTGACTTTTTCAGGTCACTCATTAGCCAACATCACTTACTTTCTGGCAGTTTGTCTGACTTGCTGCCATGCAGCAGCATCCTTTCCAAACCCAGAAGAGGTTGGCAGTTTTGACTGACTGATCCATTACTGATCGTGATGAGCTAAGGATTCTCTTGGAGGGAAGTCCTGAAGCTGAGTGGCACCCCAGGGAGTTACTGATCAGTTATTTAAAATGCACACACAACGGCATCAGCAGCTTCTGCAGCAAATAAAAGCCATAAGCTGGACAACAGTCCATGAGCCAGAGAGATGGAATCCCAGTCCTGATACTGGTGTGGGCAAACAGAGGATTATTTGGTGCAGCTCTCTAATAGTATGCAATGGTCAGGAGGAAGCCAATGGGATACTTCAGCCCCCACAGCAGGGTCAGCACTGCCCCAGGAGCTGACTCAGTCTTTCCAGAGCTCAAGGGGAGTTCCCAGTCACTAGGAAACAAGCATTTCCAAAGTCAAGCGCATTTTCATTAGTAGAGCAGTTTCTACTGTTTTGTAACAACACAGATGTAGCACGTTTCTTCTGTCCTCCCTTTCTTTTCTGATTTTCTTTCACAGAAAATGCAAAGAAGTTACATGGCAGAGGTGATAATGAATGTCAGATTATCTCGTGGCTGTTGCTATTTCCAGGATGTATCACTCAGAGCTTTCAAAAACATCAGTGAACATTTTGTTTGGGCTGCAGTACTGACACACTGTCATTGTATTTCCTCTGATGACTTCCTGAAGCAAGGTCTTTGTTTTTTCTAGCTGATAGCAGATATACGTGTTCCAGAAGCTAAGGAAATGAACACCATTAGTGCCAAACCTGCAGGATGAACCTGATTGCTGCTTCAGCACACAAGTAAAAAACTTGCACTAAAAGCTGATTATTTTCACAGCTATTAGTAACTTGTTATTAGTACTTTCATGATAGAATTCTGTATACAAATAATGTCAGTAATAAAGAAAGATAATCCTTCAGACAGTTCCTACACACTTAATGCTCTAGGCTATGTTAGGCAACTTGGTACACACTGGTTTAATGATCACAAAATCATGCTTGCTGGCACAGAGTGGCGACCTGCTCCCTTTGGGACAGTGGCTGTTGGGAGTCCACCAGCCTCCTGTTCAAGTGTACACACAGTATTTCAGCCAACAGTGTTAAACCTTGCTTTTTAAAGAAACCAATCTTTCAAGTTGCTTCCAACCCATACTAAGATTTAGTGGACTGAGGCCTTGGATACAGATTGAATTTTGACTTCGAGTTAAGTCTCTGAACCACTGCAATGTCTGGTGTGCTGAGACAGGACAAACACCACATCCCAAGGCAAACTGTGTGCAAGCTTCATATATGTTGTCAAAGATATCTAGCTCTGGAAGAAGCTTTCAGAGAATGTCAAGATCTTGGGTGTGACCTTTTGGAAATAACCAAAAGCCTTTCCCTTAGGCAACCGTACCCTTAACGGTTTGAAACAATCTTTTATTCCTAAACCTTTATCATCTCAACTCTTCAAAAACACAAAGCACAACAGAGAGCTTAACCACAGATGGAGTCTAAACTCCCCAAAGGGAGGAGGGGAATGTCTCCATGTCTGAGTCCCAGGATGACAATCAGTGATATGAAGTCTAAAGAAGACCAGTTGCTTGTCCTAAAGACAAAAGCACTGAGTTAATCCTTCTGTTAGAATAAATTTTAAAAAATAAATATTTAAAACCAATTTAGAAATTTGTCTGAAAGCCATCTCTTCTGTCCAAAGCTTGCAGATTTGTTCTGAGCGTAATGCAGGCGTTCACTCAACAGCAGGCTAGAGTGGAAATTATGAAGCTGACATTTAGGCCTGGCAAAATCAAACCCTGTACGTACTAAAAAAGAAAGCTAAGTGGATAAGCTTCCTTTGTTCCTTAGCCAGAGAGTCTGGCTTAGCACTTAGCCTAGCCTTTCTTTCCAGCTTAAAAGAAACTGGACTCCAGTGGTAAAACCCTGGCTCCACAGCAAAACTCATGTTGAATCCAGAGCAGATCAGATATGATAAGTCTTTGGTTTGCTAGACAAAAACATAAATGTAAACAATGACAACTACTACATTATTATTAAAAAAAATAAAGCCTCCTTTAAATGAAAGTTGAAGCAAAGGGAAGACATCCCAAGGTTTAATCATACTAAACCTGCAAGGTTATGTGAGGAGGAGAAAGTAGGACTCAGTGATCCTTATGGGTCACTTCCAGCTAAAGATATTACACGATTCTATGATCTTAGACCTAAGGTTTTAAAATAAATGTAACTTTTGTAGCTAAAGAAAAGTTGTATTATTAAGCAACATGTCTAGGAAGAAAATCTCATGCTTTTTAATTTATGTAGAATCAACAGAGTCAAATTCAGTATTAGATACTGGATGTAACAAGTGCCAATGAAGTGCACTCTTTCAAACATAAATCTTTTAATTTCTGCTATTCTGAAATGGCCTCAACTTAGTGTCTTTGGATTTGAATTTAGTTAGCAGGTACAATATTTTCTCTCCATCTGGGCTAGCCACAATCATATTTGATAAAGGAGAACTGGTTTTCCTTCACCATTCTTTTGCCAAGAAAATTAATCAAAGATAAAATCCATTTAGTCAAAATGAAAATGAAATAAAAATAAAATTACATTTTCTTCATGAAAACAGAGTGCTACTTTCCAGGTGTATTTAGGTACTTGTAGATTCATAAATATACCTACTTGGATTATCAAAGATATGTTAATAAAATATGTCTCTAATTTGCATTGTGTTCAGATCCCAGAGACTTAATATAGCCCTGCCTAAATACTTCCACAAGTCTGACTGAAAAAATAGTAAGAAACAACATATTCTCCATTTGCTGTATGTTATTTATTTTATAAACTAGATTTTCTCATAACGTTATCCTGCAAGGCTGGGTATACATGCACATGCATACACATACACCCAAGAAAAGAAGCCATAAAAATCTATTTAACAGAAACCTCGCCAACTAGCCCTAATATAAAACCAGAATAAAAGCATCTGGGAAAGGAAAAGAGAATACGTATGAATGGATCTGGCTGCTCAACTAAGAACAATGTCTTGGGGCTGTCTTCTGATAACAGAAGAACTTGCTTATAGACATACACGTGCATAAGCATTGCCAGCCAAGGAGAAAGAACCTTAAGGACAATAAAGACAAAACACAAAATCAGGTTTCCTTCTTCTTCCAGGTCAGAGCTCAGTGAGCCAGTACTTCCCTGCAGATCATTTACTCCAGGAGGATGCTGTTCCTGCACCACAGTGCTGTAACTCGTGAGTTGCTTTCGCTACAGGGGTCCATTTTGTTGAGGGGGCTACATGAGTTTTTCTGGATGTGTAGTTTGTTGGACAACCACGTTCCTCACCTTCTAATTTTGAGACCTCCTCTGCAACTTCTAAGGCTCAGAACATCCCAGCTTATTAAAAGGATGTGCACATGCAAACCATTGATAATTTTGTTAATGAGTCCAGAATCAGCAGGAGGTTAGTGTCCCTAAGAAAAGCGCTAAAGGTAAAATGGCATTTTGGGAAAGCTTCCACCAGTTGATTTCTTCTATTTAACCATGAACAAAAAGAAAAAAAGAAGCTAAAGTTAAATACACAACACATTTTTCACATGGAGCCATATAAATGAATCTTTTCTGTTGATTTTTTGTTTGTTTGTTTAGAGGAAGAAAAAACAATGATGTGCAGGTATTAAATTGTACCGACGAGACAGACATACTCTGTTAGTCTGGTTTTATCAGCAAACGTTTGATTACTTGGAGCTTTCTTTAGAGCCTGGAGCAGAGCCAGGTGGTGACTAGTGGTGGCACTGAAAGAAGAGGAACACGGTGGAAGTCAGTCACCAGAAGAGACCTTTTTTTACTTGTGCTTTGCCAAGTTGCTTGACAATGTGGCTGATGGAAACAGCTTCTTTTCATCAGTTACAATGCGATTCTTTCAGGCTCTTTCTCAGCTCAGCCTTATTGTCAGCCCTGTACACAGCTCAGGGCTGAGTTTTGCAATGAAGTCACCATAGAAATGACATGATGAGCATGTACTGACCTCCCAACTGTGTTTCCTGGTCCTGAAATAAAATTGAGCTCAGTTTTTACGGCGCCTCTGATTTAATAATTGGCTTTTGGGAGACACTCAAATGCTTCAAATGGAATCTTTTCTTAGGGTCAAATCCTGTCTCTTATTGTAGCCTACGGGAATTCTGCCATTGGACTTTAATGAGACAACAATTTGGCCATTAATCCATGAAAATTTGCTACTCTAGTTCACACTGCCCTCCCATTTAGGCCTCTGTTCAATTCACTCTGACCCAGCTTGTTTTCACTTTCAAGATAATTGTGCAGACCAAAGAGCAATTCAAACAACAAATTCAGCAAGAACAGGCATTAGCTGCATTAACTGTATGGCTGCTGGCTGGACACTGCTAACCCCCACTGCAGAATCTTCCCGAACCTGCTAACAGTCACTAAGTCACTGAAAAGTAATTTCAACAAAAAGACAATAAAAGCACCATAAACAAGGAGTTTCTATGGTGCACAGCCTAGAACCATGAAAAACTTTCACCTCTGAGAGAGAAAAGCCAATTCTTTAGGTCAGCAAACATCAAGGATCAAATTCTCTCTAGTTGTGTTCGAGGGCTCACATTACTGGGAGTGTACCTTAGGACACACCTTCCAAACTGCCTCTTGCACATCCTGGCTGATTTCTGTAAGCTTCTGACTATCATAACATACTGCATTTTTGTAGTCTTGTTTGAGTCGTAGGTCTCTGATCACCTTCAAGCAAGATGCAAATGATCTTTTAGAAATGTCTGTACAGTGCTGTTCAGCAGCTGTGCACTTGTGCTCCTAGCCACTCTTCACAGACTTGCTTAGAAGCAAGTCATGGACTCCTGGCACTCACAGATTAAACACCAGTGGTACAGAAAATACTGCAGATTTTCAGAGGTGACCAAGATCACAGTAACTACCACTAATTTCAAGCCTATTAGATAACTTTTCCTATCTTGGCAATTGCTCATCTCTCTTGTTCACAGCTAATTTTAAGTTATGCTCCTGGACTTCATTCCTACAACATTTTGCAGCACCTAGAGAAATGTCTTTATAAATACAATGGCAGATTTCTCTGCATGGAAGAGGGTTGAATAAAAGAATATCCAGTTTTCTGTGTCTTTGGTTAATAAAACATAGCATTTCTTTCCTGTTGCCTCTCATGGATCCTCTTTAAGTGGTCTGGCACGCTCTGAAAATGCACAAGGGCTCTATTATGTACAGGCAGTAGGTACAGCAGGTTTCACTGGACTGTAACTGATTTGTTTCAGATGAAGGGATGCTGTTAACCACCACTGTGAATATAATTGCTTAGTTGATTTCCACATTCTTGTCATTGTTGGCCTGGCTACTGCAAGAACAAGCTGGTAAGGAATTCCCTACTGCTGGTTAAAAAAAGAAAAGGAAAAAAAAAAAAAAGGAAGTCTTCAGGTCAAACCAGACATGCCCACACCAGAGGCAATACAAATATGCCTTTTCACCACTTCACTGCTTTTCCTTTGCTCCTTCTTTAGACCAGAACCAATTCCATAAGGAGAGATCCTCCAGGTGAAGAGGGAAGGGGACCTGTGCATATGGTCAGAATACAGAGGTGCCACCTCTGAGCTCTGGGATGAACAATATCTGATTCCTTCTGTGACACGTGGCAGGGAGCTCAGAAGCCCTTAGCAGACTTTCAGTGCTGGTTGTTGCTCCCAGTCTGTCCTTATACAAAGCACAACTCTGCTCCTGATGTGTTGCCTCTTTAGCATGTCCTGTGCTATGAAGTTTGTGGGAAAGCCCCCAGATTTCAGCCGAAATCAGAGCTTGGTGCTTCCACCAGAGCACAAAGAAAAGACAGAGTTAATTTATCACACTGGGTCTTAGTGGTTCTGGATTTGGTTCCCTCCCCTCTCACAAGCTCAGACCAGAGTGTTTCCACTGTGGAGCCTGGCAGCACCTGCAGCCTCCAGGAAAGACTGATCCCTGCCTGTGCCAGACATTATACGTACATGGGGTCCATGGGTTCTGATCTAAAGGTTGTTGAGCAGCATAGCACTAGGAGTGGGAATGTTACAGGGAAGGTATTTGCAAAGGTGTAACTGGAGATGTCTGGTAGTCCATGGGTCCTGGGTATCCAGGAGACCTTAACATCTCTCTGCTGCTGATTCCCATTACATTTTTAATCTACATTCTTTGGATTTTTGCTACCTTCATTTCTCCCATGGAAAACTCACCTGTGCATCCTTCCTCCTCTGACTTACCCTTTTCAAAACACCAGAAATGACGGCCTTCTGTTTTTACAGAGGCTTTTGGACATGCTTTTTCCCTCCATCTGATATCTAACATCAAGTGCATACATAATTCTTTATAGACTGGGACTCCTAAGCCTGCATTCTTACCATTTAAATTATCACCTTCATCATTATCTCAATATGGGATATATCATATTATTCATTTCTCAGTAAAACTCCTTGGAAAATAAGGTGGAAACACTATCATTTACAGCCTTTTGAACATTTTACATGGTTTAAGTAATTAACCAACATAAATTCTCCTTATGAAAAAAACAAACCAAACCAAAAACCCACTGTGGTGACACACAGCCCTTTACAGAAACAGCCTGGCAGCATTAAGTGTTGACAACTATGCTTGCAAGCTTTGCTTACCAGCAGCAGACACATATGCTCAGTGCACTCCAGGTACCAGGAGAGACCTGTAACTTGAAGACTGACTGAAAGAAAAGCAGCCTATTTCTTTTCAATAAATAAAAAGGTGTTGTTCTGGACTATGAACAAACCCCCCAAAACATTTATATTAGAATAGCCCTTGTCACACATCACAGCCTTAGGGTACAAAGCAGATTGTAAAAAAAGATATAGGAGATCAAAACAAAGCAATGAAAAAGGTGGGCTCTGTCCCAAAGAGACAACTGGTACAGAGAGGCAGGAGACAGCAGAAGAGCAGTGATTAGCATGATGAGCTTCATCCTCAGCACAAGCCTCGCAGTGCTCTGAGCACGCCTGCTGCCAAGTCAGTAAGTCAGCTCAAAAATATCTGTTATGTTAAAGTAATCCTCTGAGCAAGTCATTTTAGTGTAGGATGACATTCGTCTCAGAGGTAAAACACAAAGGATCTTTGGCTGAATTCTATTGTGAGTGACACAAAGAAAAGCCCCTCGCCATAGGACACCGATTTATTGCCTATGGCCCCATTGAAATGTCTGCATAGAAAATCAGGCTACTCCCATCGAGCTGCATGACACCCAGCTGGGCATGCCATGCAAATGAGGAGCTCACAGTGCCAGCTTTGGCAGCCACCAGGCCTGCTGAGGACAGACATGGCTAAGCAGGACAATCCTCCTATAGCATAACACAGTCAAGGGATGCTTCCTTGGAGGGACAACATTGAACAGACTCTATGGATCTATACAGCAGAGTGGAAAAGAGAGAATGTCGTTCTTTGTAAAAGCAAGGAAGACCAAGGAAGAAATGCTCCACATTTCTGTCTTGCTTCATGTAATTGGGATGCCTTACCAGCTGCAGGAGGTATGTAACCAGCATAAATTACTGCATCATTAGCTACCTAATAGGCAGCTCTTGCTCTCAGAATTAATTGGGTGAGCCAGGAAGGGCAGAATAAAAGTAGACAATGACACTGTATGAGATGTTTTCCTACTAATACCATTCAGTAGCAGCATTAGACCACCCCCATCTGAAGGCTGTAAGGAAAAGTTTTTGGATGGCACTACAGTAAAGGGTACAGATGGCTCCTAGTAATATTCCATCACCATGGACCTTGCATTGAGTCCTATTACATTCTTTTACATATTTTCTGAATACATCAGTGATCCTACAAATCTGACATGTAGTAAATAGTATGTTAAAAGATTAACTCATTTTCCCAATAGCTCACTTCCCATATACACTTTACTGCAAACACAAAGGCATTTCAGCTTTCTGACACTGCTGCCATTCAAAGTTCACAAGCTGAATTTCATGGTCTGTGTCTGAAATGAGCAAAATGACTTCTCAGTTTTACTGCATCAAAGGGAAGTTTCTCCAGACTGCATAAGTGCAGTCAAACATTGATGTTTAGTTTCAGCCTCACAGGAAGGGCTGAGAAGCACATGCAGAGCATGCTCCTGCCAGCACAGCCCTTCAGGCTAAAGATTTACAGCACTTTCCCTAAAACAGGAAAGGAATTAAATCATTGTTTCTATACTGGACAAAAAGTTAAAGACTCAGCCAGACTCAGTGGTAAGCAGATTGAACCCACCAAATACTTTGTAAATTTCCTTCCCTCCTTGAACTACCATGGCACCTTTGGGGAACATCTCTGCTAGTGAGACCCAGAGCAGTTGTTTTGGAGGTGGTACCAACAGAGAAAATCCTGCCCAAACAGACTATAAAGCATAGGAAGTCTAGCTTCCAGGTCCAGGCACATAGCCGGGCACAAATGTGTACCTGCAAGAAAAGCAGTGGTTTTGAGAGATGTGCTGCTTAAGGACGTAGTTTAGTGATGGACTTGGCAGTGCTATGCTAACAGCTGGACTTGATCTTAAAGATCTTTTCCCACCTAAACAATTCTATGATTCTGTATCAGTAGGTTAACTTGGTTAGGTAGTCATTTTTTCAAAAGCTGGTTCAGTGTTTCAGCTTTGGTGATACTCAAAGGAAGTTCTTTCTAATGTGGAGAAAATGAGAGAAAGCAGAAAATCTTGTAAAGGAATGACAGAGGCTCATGTTGCAGGCTGCTTTGAATCAGGAGTCAAGATCTGACAGTAAATAAAAGAAGCCATGCAATGAGAATCACCTTTGCTCTGACTGTAAAGACTGGTTAGATTCATTACAGAAAAGTGGAGAAAGAATAGCAGCACACAGAAAAGCCAGAAACAAAGCAAAAATGCTTCAGGTTACTTCAGATACAGAATTCTAAAAGCCTAGATGAAATGACAGCTGTATGACATTTCAGCATAAGAAAGACCATACACTAGAGAAGTTATGCAAAAAGATGCTGAGAAAAGGGACAAACAGAATACAACCTTTACAGAGACACAGAGTGCCTGCTTACATTGGGATGGAGGCTGCTGCAGCTTACAGTGGTCCAAAAAGGTAGGGAATGAAATAAATGAAACTTTACCAAGTTCACCATTCTAGGCACACAAGGACGAGCTAATAGCTAGATAGCCTTAAGAAAGGTCAGATAAAATTGTATCTGAAATAGGCTAAATTGTAGACTGTAGAGAAAGGACAGCAGTTTGGAAAGAGATTTGCATGTAAAGAAATATAAAATGTACATTACGCATAGGTGATGATAATTGCACTTTTAGTTATGGTTAAGGAAAGGGACAAACAGCAGGAGATCTTCCCTCAAGAAGTCTTCTAGAGAGAAGAAAATAAAAATGTGATGAGAGATGTATGAAGAGGCAAACAGCTACAGATGGCAAAGGATGATGGAACTTCAAGAACAGAGATGTCATGGACTTTGTTGAAGGTGGCAGAGATTGGAATAGAAGGAAGCGTGTAAAATAGGTTGAGGTTTTTTCCTGAAGACAAGGAGGTCTTCTCACTAGAAATGTTTCTCCCAGCAGGAATAGGCAGTATGTACCACATAGTTGTTTAGACCACAGAGAAATGCTACATTTGAACTTTTATCCAAGAAGAAGGAACTTCCATATCATTAGGATCTGGTCCTACTACACTAATTTCTCATTCCTGGTGTCATACTTCTTTCCTCTGAAAAAGAAAAAAAAAAGTGATGCAAAGGATTTATGACTTTCTTAAAGCACAGCTCAGCTGTAAATAGGAGACAGAGAGAAACTTGCATGAAAAGACACCAAAACATCAGGAAGGGGTGAAGTAGAGACAATGGAATGACAATATCTCTGAGTGCACAACTCCTGTCCCATAAAAACATTTTGATGTGAAAAGCCTATATCAGCCTTAAAACACCCATAAATTATGAAGTCTTGCACTTCTTAGAAATTAATACCCAGCCTTCAGAAACCTTGCCAAGGAACCTGCCCTGTCCCAAAGTTCAGGTCTCTGCATCCACTTCTACATGGAGCCCACCAAGGGGGCAACACCACCAGCAGCAGCAGTACTGGGGATGTCCCTGTGGCATCTGGAGGAAGATCTTAAGCTCAGCCAGCAATCTCCTGCAACCAACAACAGAGCTGAAGGCAGCTGTCAAGAGGGAAGATTCCCCACAGCTCGAGGTCCTTCTCTCTTTCTCTTTTGATTCCTTCTGAAACCTCAATAGCTCATCAGGGCAATTCTGCAGTCCAAAGACAAAACAATTTGAACACTTACAAGATGGTGGTTATTGAACATTTCCCCCAACAGTGTGCATCTCTCTTTATAGTGCCCTTAACTAATGTAAGTCCTTCCCAAAGCTGAACCTATAGGACTGCATATATTAACAGGGTATTCATTTTGCATTAAAAAAGCATCCCTTAACTGTAGCCAGATGTCCACTGAAATCTGCAAAAATGCTTTTTCTACCAGTGCCACTTGGTTTGCTCTTACATCTGTTGCGTAGCTCAGGAATTAGTAGAATGTAAAACGTTTTATGAATTCCCTCTGCTCTCATTCAGCATTAATGTATTCAACATGTTTTTCTAAAACCACATGCACGTTTTTTCCATTTCTTCTAATTTACTTGCATAACTTAACTCCCAAAGCTAACCTGGAAAATTCACAGAAATTGGAGACAAACCTCATCCACCTATATAAAAGCTTGATCCATTTCTTGTTCCAGAGAGGATCATTTCCAAAGGGTGAAATCTGACCTGACTGAAGTTAAGTGCAAAACTTTGAGGGGCATCATTAAAAGCAAGTTTGTCTCAAAACTACCCCCAGGACTCTTCCCTCACCCCTGTTATTTATGGTTATGACACACCATCCACTCTATATGAACATGTTTGAATCAGTATTCAGAAATTTAAAGCTCCTTGGACTGTACTCAAGCTTACACACACCATAATGGCATTACAGAATTATTAGCACCTTGGTTTGTTATTTTCCTAGACATTTCTTTTCCATCTGAAACTGAACTTTCCGTCTTATTTTCCCCCCTTTAATCTCAAGAAGTAAGCATTGCTGTCAGATTTGCCAAATAAATCCCAAATCATCTTGGTTATTTTTCTGGAAATGAGCAAGGGAAAAAATGACAAACTGTAATTACCATCTTACTCTCTATTGTGAGAAGCCCAAATTGCTTCATATTCAGCATAAATAGTAAATTTGTTCTTTAAAGTAAATTCTGACCTGATTTCTTCTTAAAAGGTGAAGGTGGTTTGTTATTGCTTAGAAGGAGGGAGAAAAAAAGTACTCAGAGTTGCCTATCTTGTATAGATTTAACAAGGAAGGTTATGAAAATCAGTGAGCAGGAATTTGCTGTTTTGGATGCTGCATTTCCATCATTCTGATTTCAGGCTGTGCTGACAGTGCCAACATAAATCCAGAGCAGCAGCCTCTGCACATCTTGTGCTTCCAGCAGAACTTGCTACTTTAATGAAAGTGAATTCCTGTGCACGCTGTTCCCCAGCTGAATGCTTCAACGGGCAAATCCAGCTCCTCTCTCCTTGTCAATGTCCTGCTGACAGAGCCCACATAATGACACTGCATGTTGGCACAGGGTAGGAAATACATCTGGATGAGGTTCTGTGTCCAATTTTGTAGTCATGAGCCAATTTTTTTTGCCAAATGCTTCTTGCCCCTATTAGTTCTCCTGGGGTGGGGAAAGGAAACATGATTATTGATCTGCCTGAAGAGGTTACATTCCCCGTCAAGTGGCCTTGGGAGAGTATTAATTTCCTTTCCACTCAGTCAAGCTTCCGTGAGAATGCCCCACAGCCCACACACCCTTTGGGTCTGTTCAGCTACAAAGTTGCTTTCTTTTAGTCACAGAGAAGAAAAGGGGTTGGAGGGGGCATGAAGAGGTCCTCTGGCTTATAAGGCAAAATGAGCTACACCCCCATAACTCTGGACAGACCTTTTCTTTAGTCTTAACAATCTCCATGTTAAAAGTTCCACATCACCCATTCAGTTCACGTCAGAAAACTGTCCTGTTGTCCAGCCCTCACCTGCAGTGAAGCTCACTACCTCCCATGTCTCCCACAGCTGCCAAAACCAACCCCTCTGTGTTTCTGCCCCACTTCAGATATGTGAAGACCACTTCAGAGAAGTCCTTTCTGGAATATACCTCCAGCTTGTGAGGGGGGCCACATCTCTTTGGAAGTGCTGTGTGCCAGATGGGGCATGGCACCCAGCTCAGTTGCACAGGCCAAAGGGAGGACAAGGTTCACTAAATACATCTTGCAAAGAACAACCCAATCTTTACGTACTCATATGAAGACTGGATTTTTTTTTTCACAACGCTATGAGATTGTTGTCTTCTGTTTAGTTTGAGATCCACCACAACCCCTCTAACCCCCCTTCAGATCCTTTCCTGCAGATGTGCTCCCTGGCTGGATTTCTCCCCTCAGCTTGTGTTTGCACTGTTGATTATTGCAAATCAACCTCACATATGTCTGCTTTTTCATGTAATTCCTGCAGTTTGTGCAAATCCTTTCGAGTTCTAGTTCTGCCCTCGGATGTGCCCACAGACACTCCATAGCTTGTTGTCATCAGCAAACATAATGAATAAATACCGTAATTGCATTGCTTTAAAATTACTGCTAACTCAAACCCTACAAGACATAGAAAGTAGTAAAAAGCACAGAAAATAGAGCCCTCGGTTGTATCACTGGTGGCATCTAAATTTCTAACAGCCAGCTTAGCAGAATGATTTCTTAGTTTCTGTGTTCCGCCATGGCAAAGTGCACGGACCATGATGGAAGGTTCTGGTCTCAGTAAACTCAGGAAAGGAGAATGACTGCTCCCAGTGCCAACAGCATTCCCATGATCTCAAGGAGCAGCTGATAAATGCAGATTGCTCAGCCTCCTAAGTCCACGAGAACTTAGAGGGAGCAGTGAGTACAATGAACAAGCAGGTAACATTACCACAGAGTCATTTTACTATATAATTTCTTTATTGTTTACTGTATCATTTCTATCAAAACCACACAGAGCACAAGCTGTTCAGGCAAACAAAAAGTAAGTATTGCAACTGTCACTACCAGAAATGTTTGCTACACCTCACATTTCAGGAGAAAACTCCTAGACCTGATGCTTTAGAGAGCAGCAGGATCCCATCAGAATGAGTTACTTGGCAACTACAGCCAAGAGAACTTCTGTACCACTCTTCTTGGGGAACAACACAGGACTGGAAAAGGCAAAATGGAACAAGTCATTTGTTTAATTTTTATACCATGGCTATAAAAGTGTATAAAAATGTTATAAAAGTGTAACAACCAGGTGGGAAAATGTCTCCAAAAGCATGAAATGAAGCAAAAAATGGTTAAAGGAAATGCAGGCTATGTACATCTTTCTCTGTTTTGTACATCTTTTGTTTCCCACCTTTGTTCTCTCCTTCCTGCTCCTTTAAGCTTAGGCATAGTTGTTACTACATCACACTGATGAGCACTCCTGAATTATCATTTCTTCACACTACCATGTCCTACATCACAGCCCTGTGCACAGCTTCCAGGCAGTTCACTGCTGTCTGGCATTACTGTCCATCTCCAGACATAGCTCTCAGCTGTGGCTGCAATCAGCTGGGACAGCTCAGGGCTGCAGGCAGATGCAGCTGCCAGCTCACATCTGGAGCCAGCCGATGGCTGCCCCAGTCAGCTAAAGGACTTGTTCCTCATTCCAGACTTCCAGCATTGCCACTCACAGCCCATGACTTTTATAGCTCCTCTGCAAATCGTCTGCACTGAAATGGAAAGAGGTGCAGGGGGCTGGGTGCCAGCTCCTCTCTGCATTAAGAAAACCTTTTATGTCACCTTTATCTGCCCAGTACACTGGCCTTTTATGATCCTGCATCAGCCAATCTACAGACCAAATGCTGGGTACAGTATCGTTGCATTCAAGACTTGCACTGAGGGAGTGAAAACAAAAATTTCCCCATTCCCTAATGTACAGCCAGGAAGGATAAACAACATAATTCAGCCTCACAAGGTCTCTTCTTCCAGACTTGGACAATAATTTAGTGGCAGTCAAGGAAAACTGGCAACAATCAATAAGGCGTCTCCTGCCTCCCCATGGGAGCAGAGTAAGAACATTAAGCTGTGTTTTCCCATTTCTCCTGGCCTCTCCAAAGGCCAAATCAGAAAGAGAGTATGAAGCAAACAACTTGGTGAAGTGATCCTGTTGCAGGACATCTGTCTTTTCAAAAGCTTGAGTCAGCAAGCTGTGGATCTTGGGGCACTTGGCTTGGAAGTACATTAACTCCATGGAAGAGCATGGCAGCAGCAGAGCCTCAGCCTGCCACAGCAAGCTCCCCTCCACCACAGATTATTTTTACATGAGCAAAGTCCAGTGTCTGTGTTTCTGAAAAGCTGGATTCTGCAGTGTGGGAGCACATGTGATGGAGGGAAGGCTGAAGGTGCAGACAGGATGCAGAGCACCCACAGTGGCACAGCCAGAACAGCAATGGTGTCAGAGCAGTGACTCAAGCAACCTGCTCAGGAGAGCAGGCTCTCACAACAGTCAGCACGAGCTGCTTGAAAAAGTGGGAAATGATTTGCAAAGATGGCAAATGGGCATCTGCTTTGCATCCAGTGGGTTTCCTTTCAAAGGTGTGGGGCTTTTGCCTGAACAGTCTATCTGCACCCACACATGTATTGGCTGAGGTCTTTGTGCACTTGGTTTAAGAGACTTTGGAAGTGGAAAATAAAGACCTGTATTTGTATTATGATTTTGCAATGCTCCAACCTTTCAAGTTAATTCAGTAAATAACAGGAAAATCCAGGGAACTACACAAAGTCTCTTAAATCTCAACCTTTCAAGTGAGTCTCACTTGAAAAAACAGGTGGTGCTTCTCATTTCACCACTTCTTTCCATTTCTCCCTCCAACTCATAAGGGCTACCGCTGCCTCTTCAGCATCCAACTCAAGCACAGCACAGATTCATCATACTGGTCTTACTGCCCCAGCTCCGTCCCTCCAACATGCAAGCAGAGCTCTGCACCAGACTATGGCTCAGGCAGAGGATACTCTGCTTCTCCCTGGAGTCCAGGTTTCCAACCCAGTACCTTTACAATCTCATCTCAGGTAACTGTAAATAGTATATTAAATGTTAGCTTCAACAATGTCCAGAATTTGATGGGTTTTATAAGCAATTTTTTTCTTGTAACTTCACTATTAAAACTGTTACAGGCTAGGAAGAAATAAATGAGAGAAAGGGCAGGCCCAAAACTGTTTAGAAATCTCACATTATGATGAAGCACAAAATTATTTTTATTTCATCAAAACAAGGGATATGGGCTAAAACATTTGAATACTTTAGATTTCTGTGCACAGGAGAGTGGGAAAAAATTAGCACACAACTCAGGTACCTGCAAACAAAGGACAGAAATGGGTCACAGCAGGTCAAATAGCTAAACCCAGCTTTTCAGGCCAAACTGATCTGAATTCAAATCAATGATGTCCAATTCTGTAATTTACAGCTTAGTAGCATCTCCCTCTGGAATGTCAAAATAGCAACTCAATGCATAGTCCAATGCTTTCACATTTCCCTAATGGAGTTATTCACATGCTGAACAAAGCCTGAAAGGAGCCAGGCTAGGAGGAAGAAGTATGAATCTCACTAAATATTCAGTATTTAAAATGCAGGTCAGAGAACACAATTGAGTTTAATTAGAAAACTCAAACGGGACCCTGCATGTTAATGCACTTGCTCACTGCTCGGGTTCATTTCAAAGTGTTCCCACTTGATTGTCCTTGGAGACATTTGTGTTTGTATCTAACAAAGAAGATAAAAAATGACAGGAAATGTTTGTTCTGGGTGTATCTGTGTAAATCTGCCTTCACCAAAGATGTTATTGCAGCCCTCCACTACAGCACTGAGTTCATGAGACAGGAATGGTTGGATATTATTGCTGCGTGAACCTTCTTCCCTGGAAAACCCCTCACTAAACTGCCGCTGTAGCAAAATGTAGTTTCCAGGGCACTGAGGTTTGACTTTTAGAACTCTGGAAAATTTTATCAAGAATTAGATCACAATCTGCCTGGAAATAATCAGGTCTTCATCCCAGCTGCAGTGCACAGGGATGCTGCTTAAATGCACAGATGCAATGATGATGTATTTATAAAACATAACTTCACATGCTTTCATTTAGGATTATAAATAAAATTGCTTCTTGAAATCACTCAGTGTAATAATAAACCCTAAGTATATGAAGCACAGTCCCCAGTGAGGCTCATCAGCTGCTCCTGTTGGTGCTACTCAAATATGATTATAGTGAAACCAGTTGGGCAACATTCTTCTAGATAAATTTTTCAAACCGTTTAAAGTTTAGCCATTCGCTATCTGTTTTTCAAAAGTTATCATTTAATATAAATCAATTTTTATTGCTAGATTTAGTATATTTTACAGAACAAAAAATAAAGATGTGTTGTGCTTATGTTTCCTTCAGTTTATGGCTTTTGTGGAAAAAAACCATAGGGCACAAGTCAGAGCTGACTCAAACACTATGAAATATATTTAAGAAATGGTTTATACTACTTCAGGCCAGGACTGTCCTGAAGGGAGCTACTAGGGGGTTATTGCCAGTATCCTTATGAGGAATTGACCTCCTTCCTTGTCCTTCCTAAAGACATTATGTGAAGTACATATATAGGTATAAGAAAAAAGAAAATTAAATATTGACTGGAGGCACACAATGTTTGCAACAGACCTGAACAAAGAGCCCTGTGGGAATGGTCTAAAAAGTCTGGATGTTTTCAGACTACTACTATCTTTCTGTTGTGTTTGCAGTCCAAAAGTTTCAACGCTAAACTAATGCAGTGGTTCTCAAATTTTCCTCACAGCTCTCCTTTCCTCCAGAGCAACCTGTCCTGACTAGAAGATATCACTTCTGTTTGCAAGGAGCAGTAACAGATGGAGGGCTGAAATCCCAGTGCTGGGGCAGTGCAGTGCAGTGAAGTGAATTGGGATCAAAAAAGATTATAAACAGAAGATTAACCTGTGTAGATGCTTGTTATTTCAGCTGAATTTAATGCAACTAATAGCAAGTGGAAGAAGACACACACACATGTAAACTAAGGTTGTTAACACCAAATATAGGATGTAAATCATACTTTTGAAGAAATATTCAAGCCTATTTTAAAGAATTATCCACAGATATAGATATTTTTATTTAAAAAAAATAAACAAGTCACAGTAGCATAATGAGGTGAAGATCTGGAGGAATATCCTGTTCTGTTCTTTAGGACTACCTCAGGCTCAAGAACAAATGTAAAGGTGGAAACTCAACATGGGATTGTCCTGTGTGACCGCCACCTGTAAGGTAGCCAACGTTTATACTATGAAAAGTTTTATTTTGTCTTGCTTCAGCTGGGAAAATGCTGACTTAAGTGGTTGCTTATTGAAATATCTTAATATGCAGTTCACACACCTGGTCAAGAGTGATGGGTGTGGCTCATGCTCCTTGGTGTGACCCAGGTCCATGGGGCAGGGCCAAGGAGTCCATCCACAGTTCAGTGCTCACAACTGTCCTTCCCACAATCTGCACATTACAGAACCAGCCATGGGAACCTTTCTAAGTTTTAATCTCAGAGGATATCTTTCTTATCCTAGACAAGGTCTGCTGCCGCTAAAAGCTGTTCCATGAGGGATATTCCCCCTCCACATGGACTTTTGCGCTCCAGACCAGTCGCAATCTAAGACCCACCTCCAGCACCTGCAGATGGGATTTGACAAAGGCACAACTCTCCATCCCATCTTCTTGCCCTTATTCTTTCTTTTGGTCATCAACCAATCCCATGCCCACTTGAGGAGTCATTTTGGATACTGACATCCCAAACAATTCTTTCCAAGAGGGACTAGCAGAGCTGTGGCATCTCTCTAGTCACCCCTATGTGAAGAGCACACACTGCTCTTCAGAGAAGCTGACTGAAACATGGGACAACTGCTAACCACCTCATCTGAGTCAAACCTGACTCAAATAAAACCAGAACCTGCTTTTAAATCCCACAGTTCCTAATCTGTGACTATTTGGCTTGAAGATGCCTGTATGCTTGTATTTGGTCTAATGAGAGATGTTCCCCTTCCTGCCCTCAGCAAAATATCCTGGATTTCACTTTCCAGCAGTGCAACAGGAATTTGAGGGCTGCATTTTTCTTTCCCAAAGGGAAGACAAAAGCTACCAAGCATCTTTACTCCTTTGAACCTTGCAGACAAACTGGAAAAAAAAAAAAATTCTCATTACTTGGGACATATTTTACCTCCTGCAAAGGGTGAAACAGGCCAAGCACAGAGATAGTTAAAAAACCAAACCCAGTCACCCTTCCTCCATCCTTGCAAACTCACTGGAGCCTAAAGCATTTCCAGAGATCTCCCACTGTGGGGAGCTACAGACCACAGTGCCCTTGAACCATCCAGAAAGAAATCAAATTAAGGGGCTTTAATACAGCAGGTAGGAACTGCATGTCAGGGTTTCCTTCTGGAGAATGTGTAATAATTGCTGTGGTACACAGAGAGTCAAAGAGATGAGTACCCAGATGCCAGAACTGCTCAAGCTGGTCCCCTGAGCAAAGGCTGGCTGGTCCCCTTTTCGCACGTCCTGGTCTAGGCTGCAGGTAGCTGATGCCCTGAAGGAATGTGAGCTTTTCCCTCCTTCAGAAATGCTTCTGGCTCTTTGTGTGCTGCTCCTGATAGAGGAAATCCCTTCCCAACCCCCAGCAGGAGATCACTTTAGGCATGTGCACAGGCAGACAGCCTGCTATGCCAGCCAAAATAGGCTTTCTTAAATCCTGCCCATTGACATCAGGTCGTGAGCTGATGTCTAAGAAAATTAGTAGAAAAATTCATAGCTGTGAACAGATGGCCCCATTTCACTTAGTAGAGAGCAATGAGAAAAACCAAATAAGTGTCAGATGAACACTTGAATGAAGCAAGGCAAAGTAGCAACAAGATTTCAACATGAGCTAAACACAGAACTGAGAGCTTAAATCTGACCCGAGCTTTTGGGTCCCACAAAAAGCCGCACCCAGGAAGGAGTGACAACGCAACACAGAAAGCCATGGCAAAGTGGCAGCCTGTCTGCCACAAGCAGATGAGAAGATAGCTGCAGGGCTGACTTGTATTTGAAGATTTAGCTCAAATACCCACTCACCTACAAAATTCTTGGGTGCACCAAGACACTGACCTCCCAAAAGGTCAAATTCTTAATAAGCATCAGAGTGAAGAAAGCACAAGAAACAGCCTGTTTTTCAAATTCCAGGCAGGACAAATCCACCCCATCAGCCACGGAACAGTGTCTGATGATGCCAAATTCAGCCCTGCTTGGGGCTGGACTTAGCTGCCAGGCTGAATCTGATCCAAGCAGTTATAGACAGTTGTTTTGGTTCATCCCTCACACACTCCCAGACTGCTACTATTTTTCCACCTTTTAGCCTACCCATACAAAAATTAAGACCTGGTACAAAGAACACAGGCAGGACAAATGAAAGTTGCTCCATTTGAAATGGCTAAGGAGAAAGGCCTCCCTTTCTGGCAGGGAGACTGAATCAAGATCACTTATAGGGCTGCTTAAGTTAGTCCGTTTTGATTTAGAGCAGAGGCCACAAAAAGCGTTCACAGATACAGCAATGAAGGCATTATGATCCCCACAGCTTAATAGGCTGACTAATAAAGTACTTTTCTGCAACAGGTCATAGAAGTATAAAATCCTTCTTTCCTGTATTTTTACCATATCTGCTGTATTTTCACACCATAACAGGGGATAAGCACAAGACCCGATGATTCAGCAAAAGCACTGGAAATATGCAACACACATCAAATGAGGCTAAATTTCTATTAGTTCTCCTTTCCTTCTGCCTTATGGCCTCTCCTGTCTCTTGTAGCCTCTCCTACTCCCTGTGCTGTAGACCCTCTCATTTACCTCTCCCTGTGCATGTGATTATGGTAAATTATCTGGAGGCATCAACATTGTGAACTTTTAGGAGCTTCAGTTTATACAAATGAAACAAAAATGGCCCAGCAGCAAAGCTGTATTTAAATGTTTGCTTTTTACTTCAGAGAGGGTGAGCACCTTAGAAAAAAAAAGAGGTTTATTTTAAATACCCGCAGAGTCTGGTGGACCACGGCACTGCAGCATCACAACACCAGTGCAAAGCCTCCCTCACGCATCATAGACTTAGGAGTTTTATTGAGTAGATATAGCCTAAAGTAGGATAGCTGCATTTCTGGCAATAGCTGAGGAGCTTTTAAGTGAACAGTCTTAGGGAAAAGTTGATCAAAAGGAGACAATAAACACCCATTTTATAACATGTTGCAGTAATTCGGTTTTTTGAACTCTTCCTCTTCTTTCATAGCTTTGTTTTGAGTTGCCCTGCCAATATTAGACTCACAGAAGATGCAGTACTTATATGCAGGATGGCCCCAAAGGCAGGAAACGCTTGTGTAGAAGCACACACTGATTTCCCATTAACTTCCATAGAACTGAAATCATGCTGACATGAGGCCACAGTTTCAGTCTCATTTGGGTTCTAACTACAGTAAGTAGTTTTCCTCTCAAAACTGTATACAGGCACATGCGCAGCTGCTGAAGTGGACGCAGGTAGGAAACACATTTACTGTGAAACGCTCCAAGAGTTAGAAAAAATGGTTGGCTAACTGCAATTTTTTTTCTCTCAATGGCAACATTTTACCAATATAGACACAAAGCCTGTAAATGAAAACCAGAATAAGAAGATATTAGAGATACACTACCTTTAGATCTGTTGTTAAAGCAGTTAAATTTTCAATGTTTCATACATTGGCATCCTCCTATATTTTCATATCAAACGTACATGGCCAAAGTGGATGAAAAGCAAACTGACAACAAATCACAGGCAAGATTCAGTACAGGCAGCAGAATTCTAGATTTTAAGGTCCCTGCAGAAACTGCCTTTCTGGAGATTTTGAATGCATCTCTAATGTAAATTTAACATTCGCAGTACCTGTTGAGCATCTGTATTTTCAGCTTGAAAAGGAAGCAAACCTTAGAACTGGCAGAACACAATCTTCTTATGCCTTAAGGAGAGCACACTCAGGTGCAACAAAGCACCTGGAAGCACAGGATTCTGTAATAGCAAAAACCTCCAAATAACACAAAGCAAGAGTGGGCAGGTGGGGCGAGTGATTTCGGATAGGACTCTGTGCCAAACCTGGCATATATATCAGTTTCTTCTGTGTGCAGCATGAAATGCCTGCAGCAAGCTCCACGTGGCAAATCCAATGAGATACATGTATGTTTAAACACCCTGGGATTTCTGAATGCTGCAAACAGGGAAAATCAGTTTGGAGTCAGAAAAGATGTAGCATCTGAGGATCCTAGGATAGTGTCAGTCACCCAAGGTCAGGGAAGCAGAGAGAAGCCCAGTCTGGAAGCAGCATGAGGGAAAAGTGTTCTCCCAGATGGGAGAGGAGTAGAAGAAAGAAATTTTCAACATATATTTAATCAAGTCCTAAAGAAGAATTACTACTCAAAAGCTCAAAAGAGGAAGCCTAAAAGGACAGAGAAAGGAGGAAACACCACCCCATCTACAGAAGGCAAAGTCTCACCCTGAGTGACCACAGAGTACCCACAAGATCAAGTCAGCTCTTCAGCAGAGCAGCCTCAGCTGGCTGGAAGAGGAGGCTGTGAGCTGCAGTGAGCCAAAATACTCCTACTGAAAAAAGGAGTATTGGCTAAATACCCCCCTAGAGGCACTTTTTCTTATCATTTTCTTTTGTAGATGTTCAAAGTAGTACAATTGTAGCCTACGATCATGTTTATGAAGATAAAGGTCACACATAACTCTGAGTTATGGCTGGTACTAAACAACTTCCCAGTGATCTGACCGTTTTGGGGAACCTTTGGGAACAGCAAAGTGAATTGACAAATTCTCTCAGAAATAAGCTAACTGGTTCTCTAAACTGGATCTACTCTTTATACCCTCCTGGAAGCAGCTGATTTTAGGGACTGGTGGAACAACAGAGGTCTTCAGGTCTCTTCAGTGGGTGAGAATCCACTGCCTGAAGGCAAAGAGCAGGAGTGTAAATCACTCACTGACCCTGAAAACACTGTCTCATTCCATCATTCAGAAATTAATGTGGTTAAACTAAATGTCCTGGGAATAAATAAGTCATTTGAAGGACACAGTATAAAATAGATAGTTTGGGCATTTGTGACTTTGGGTTGTTTTTTGAGATTATTAACTGGTTATCTTGCAGAAATATGCATTTCTGTGACCCCACTTGCAATGGCAGTGTGTATTGAGTCTAAAAGCTGGAACATGCTTCAGAGACCTGAGTCTACCCAAGAGTCTTGTATCTTAATCACAGATGCATTGCCCTGGGACAAGACAAACATTTCTTTGCCCAATGTGACCAACCTTCAGAGTCTCATGATTACAAAATTTAATTTTTAAGCAATTTTCATGGTCTTCAAACATAAGCATTTGCAATTATTGCATTATCTAGATCAACACTTTAATACAAAAATTAAAATTGCATAGTTAAGCTCACAGTCTTGCCTAGAAGCATTTCCTGTTCAGTGATTTGGATCAGTGTGGGCTGATCCTTACTGGAATGCCTGAAACCCTTAATTGCATTGCACGTGAATACAAGAGTTTATGTTCATGGCAGTGATTTAATGTCCACTCCTCTTTAATGAAGTCTTTTAAGTGATCCAAAGAGAAAGAAAAAGTTAACAGCTTTAATACTTTGGCTTTCAGGAGTCCCTTTATTGATCAGCATAAACCCCAATACTTCTGCCACAACTCTCAGAGCCAATAAACATCAGCAGCAGTTGGTCTGGTTTGGAACTGAGTGCTGCTCTCCTTTTGGCAACAGTTTAAGGGCATAGTTTTCCCTTGAAATAGTGAACTTAGTTCTCCTTAAAAATCTGATTTTGATAGCAATTATCAGTAATACCTGGAGCAATCCCACTGATGTTAATAACATAACAATGGGGTAAAATCAGGCTAAGTGAAAATAAGGACTCAGGACCACAGGCAATAAAAGTTCTGCGTCTGCTTACATTGGATCCAAGCTTGGCCTGGCTGATCAAACTCTTGAGTATTCATAAAAAACAAGTATGTACAGTACAGTAGAGCTACCCAACTAAAGCTGAAAAAGTACTCACTGGAATATTTTTGGCTGTTTCTAATCTAATAATCTTTTATTTACTCAGTGAATGCTTTCCCCCCCCCTCCCCCTCCCCAATACAGGCAAATTCAAAAATCACTTTCCTCTTTCCTTTTTATTTTGGCAACATCCTTCAGAAGACTATGAACAATCTGGGGGCTGTATCATACACCTACATGAAAGAGAAGGAATTTACTGTCCTCACATTTCAATCTAAATGAACCCAGAGTCACTCTGCTCTGGAAACAAAGCAGCAGGCCACTTTGGCAGTGACTAATGTGCCCACAGTCTTCTTAACAGGAACTGTGTTATTACTGGCCAGTTTTCTAGCAGAAGCAAGTAAAGTCAAGTCTCTCTAGATCCATTTGCTTTGGTACAAATTGTGTCTAACAATAAATCCCCCAAGCAATACTCAGGAATTTGGGTATTGTGACTAATTTGGGGGTCTCATCCTGAAGCACTTTGTGTCCGACTTTTAGGTACTGACTTTTAGAAACTGGAAAGACTGAAACCAATCAAATTAAATTAATGCCTCAATTTTAGACCTGAGAAGTTAAGGAAGGCAATAAGAAATGCAGATGGAACTTGTGACATTTCCAGCTCACTGTTTTAACTCCTGGGGATTTTCTTTCAAGAGACAGCTCCTGAAAATTATATCCTACTTTTCATACCTGCTTGGAAAACTAAAGTCATCTGTGTCCGTCCTTTCCATGCCACTCACGATTTTGGAGCCCAAATAATCCAAATATGGACAGTTGCTCCTTACATGAAGACCTGCTGCCATTCTGGTCACCTTTGGTAGGACATCCCTTTTTGCAGGGCATTTACCAATGAGATGAGCAGAACAGACCTCAGCACAGACTCTTCTGGGCTTCACTGGTGACTCCCTTCGTTCACCACAAGCCTTTGTTTCTTACTTTTTAATTACAGATATAACCATCCCAGGATCTTCCCTCTTCTATCACAATTGTTTCACCGCCTAAAAAGTCTTTGGCAAGGGCTGCATCAAAAACTTATTGAAATCCATACAGAAAATATCAATCAAACCATGTTATCTATGTATGTGTTGATCCCTTCAGAGATGTACAAAACAAGATGTTTACAATAGTCCTTAAAGAAGCCTATGAATTTTGCCTCAGCAGACTCGATTGTCCCAAGCATCTACTCATTCCATCCCTTTTTAGTCTCTGCTAATTTGCTGATGTTGCAGGCCTGTAGCTCCCCATATCCCCTCAGAACGCTTTGCAGCTGGACATCCATCATCCACCTCAAGATCTTCAGACACTGAGAAAGTTTTAAGCAGTGATACATTTTACTATAAGCAACTTAGCCTCTTCAAGTGTGAGTTTCCTTTAGACTTTCAGGTAAACACCATTATGTTTTATTATCTACTGCGCCGTAACTTCCTCCACAGCGGCCTCAGTATTGGACATATTCTCTCATGAATTTACCCCAAAATGCTCTGTCTCACCTGTTTCTTCAATAGCGAATAACAACGCAGATAATGAGTTTGGCTTCTCTGCAATGGGGTGTCCATCATGTCCAGCTGCTCAGTTTTAAACTATGATCTTAAAGTGATCCTACAGTCTCTGGTCAGCTTTTTGCCTTTGAGGGTTTGAAGAATTAATACTGGTTTTTTGAGTCCTTTAGCTAATTGCTCCTTCTTTTGGCTTGACATTATTATATCTTTATATCTCCTTATGAAGACTAGGATCCTTTTCCTTCTCATCCTTTGGATATGCTTTTAGCTTTTTAAAAACAGTCTTCCCATCATTTCATAACCCAATTTACTTTGCTGTTTAGCTTGTATCTGTTCCCTTTAACCATTTCCCTTTTTTCCCCCCTTGTTAGAGGGTGATATGTACAAACAGTTCTAGTGGGGTATCATTCAGCAACCCCATAGCTCCTCTAAGTGTTTAATTCTCTTAAAATCCTTTTTTAACATGTTTTTATCAATTTTCTTCATACACATGCGCACACAGTCTTACAGAGCTGAGCATAATTGCAGTGGATGTTTGGCCTTTTTATTCTGGAGGGACAGTGAATCTAATGGACACTGTAGTCACTGGTATGAGCTACACCACAAATGAAAAAATTTCAGCCAGATCTAGCACCTTACTTAAAGTCAAATCAAGGCGCTTTTTAATTTTTTTTATTATTATTATTTTTATTTTTTTTTATTGTGCACCTTGATTTGCTGCTGCAGGAAACAAACACTGACACTGTCTACCCATTTCACCTCTGGGCAAACCTTAGACAAGATGTGAGGCAACAGCTATGGTGGTAACTGGATGTTCCACATACAAAGAGTATTATCTGTCCCTGTGATCTCTGTGTATGCAGTTAGAGTCATGGCTCTGGTAGAAGAGACAACAGTAAGGATCTAAGTTAGTCTCTTCTTATCGAACATGAAATTTCAGCCCAGGTTGCACAGAATTCCTAACAATTCCTGCTACCAAATGTGATTTTTAAACTATTCTAAATTTTTTTTTGGCTGATCTCAAGTGCTACAAATTCATGTCCAGACTTGCACCTTACGGTGAATTAAGTCCTTCCAGATGGCAGTGACACTCACACACATTCATTCACACAGTTACACACACTCACTCCCTCACTCACTCACTCTCACTCACTCACTCACAAGTGATATCAAAACATTGGAAGTACAGTTGTTCTGGTCTCATTTCCAAAATAAACCTTTGACAGGTTTTTCTGATGGCCTTTAAAGAAGGAATGGCCTACCTACAAATATTTTATTTTTTTTTAAATGAATAGCAAAAAAAGGGAAAGAGTATGAAAAATTGTTGCAAAGTATGGATTAATTTTTGTATGGAACTGCTATTTGTAAGGATTTTATGTCAGTGCCTGTGAAAGATGGCAGCAGCTATCTGTCTGCCTGGCTTTCACATACACACAGTAGATGCCATTCTCAGAATTATTTTTCCACATCCCTGTAGCACTTCACTGAGCACATGGACTCACATCGTGAGCAATGGCACAGATATTTCTAGTGGAAAACAAGTCATACCCTGGCTTCAAGTTTTAAATGAGGCAGAGAATTTTGTGCATGAAAACACGTTCTCCAAGTACTTCTTGCCATCCAAGAATACATTTAAGTAATCTGTAAAGACCTACCTGGCAAGAGCAATGTCCTTGCTCTCCTCTGCTTCAGAGATGCTGTATGAATTCACACAGTTTTTTAAACTTTGAAAGCTCTATGCTGAGGAATAGGGAATGAGAAATAAACAACAATTCTTTTGGCATAGATTAAAAAAATACACCTTCTGCCAAAAGTTGTAGTTTAATTTTGGTCTCACTTAAAAAATAATCTTTACAGAACATTAAAATTCTACATTTGGTGTCCCTTAGGCAGCAATAAAGCATCATTTAATGTCAAGCTAAATAAAAAGAAACAAACCCATTGTTTTTAATAGCTAGAAATTAATAGCTAGAAATTAAAGTCTTCAACCTCTTAAGCTCCTGCCTTCAAACCACAAGGACAGAGTTAATCTTCTTGCTGTCCAGGTCAGCAGTGGAGGCAAAACTCCAAGGACAAAATCTACTGAAGTACAGTCTCCTTCAGGAACATGAGTGTCACACAGTCACTGGAGAATTTAGGTAGAAAGGGACCTCCAGAGATGATCTAGTCCTAGCCCTGCTCAGAGCAAGTCAGCTTGTTCAGGATCATGCCTTTTTGGTGGTTTGCAAAAAAACAGGTGGGTTTGACAGAGCAAAGAGAATAGTCTGACTTGAACGCAGCACTAACCTAATAATTTAGAATTTAGAAACTTTTCAGAATAAAAGAGATTAAATCAGTAGAAAAATGAACATGTTTTATATACCCAGAGCAAACCAAGTTTTGTAGTGTGGGGGTTTTGTTTGTTTGTTTTAAACAAAATGACCAGGAACAGAGACAAGCAAAATATTTCTTGTGGCCCAGTCCTGGCATGCTGTGCAAGGTGACCTGAACCAGGCATGCCAGACTGTCTCATCCTCCTGAAGTTCTTCACTGACTGTCACTGATGGAGCATCTGCATCCTTGTTCATCTGCCTGAAGGAACCAAAGCCAAATGCCTCTTGATCTTTAATTGCTTCTCTCCCATTCCCTGCTTCTCTCATGTGGCAGGGAACAAACAGAACAGTGTTTCTCACTATTTGAATTAACCTAATTATCACAGTGAGACCCCAGGCCACACATGCTGTACGGATCTAAACAATATAATTACAGGAATATTTTCATTTTAAGAATGTTTTTGTTTGCATATATTCGCCTTTTGCCTCGTTTTTCCTCAGATGAATTACTGAAAAACTCATCTGATTGTGTTTACTGAGTGCCTGTAGAACCCTTGGAGGAAGTTGACTTTTGTTAATCAAACCTTATTTCCTCCTCTCCTGTTCTGCCTTTGTGAAAGAAAATAATACTCCTTCCATATTTTAAACTCCTTTTTATTTATTCTAGCTTCTTAAGTTTGAGCTACTAAAATAAAACCCCCTGCAATATGGTAACAGGAGGAAGAACAAAAAACAGTAGGTAGACTTTATTGTACTTAGTGACAAAAAGTAAAACTTCTTTAAAAAGACTAAACTGAAAGCAAGAGAGTTTTAATATTTCATTTTTATTAGAAACTGGAAAACTTTTAACAAAAGCCTCTCATGAAAAATTTTGAAAGATACTTTTCTAAGGGAAAAGGCTGTTAACACCAAATAAATAAAATCCCAAAGTAAACTCTCATCTTAGAACCTTGGGGACAGACCTTTTAGTAGGGCCTATAGGGACAGGACAAGGGATAATGGATTTCTACTAAAAGAGGGTAAATTCAGGCTACTTAAAAAAAGAAGTTTTTTGCAATGAGGGTGGAACTGGAACAGGTTGCCCAGAGGTGGCAGATGCCCCATCCCTGGAAACATTCAAGGCCAGGCTGGACAGGGCTCTGAGAAATGCTGATCATGCTGTGGGGGTTGGACTAGATGAACTTGAAAGATCCCATCCAACCCAAAATATTCTGTATTTCTATTTGTTTCTATTCACAACACATTGGGTTGACCCCTCATCCAGCACTATCAGCCCTACTGGAAAAGCTGTTTAATAAATTTCAGCTGATCCCCAACTTCCAATTAGACTTCAGGACAAAACAGCTCCGTTCCCTGCACTCTACCACAAATCAACAGAGACTTGCTGAAAGAATTCCAGGTCAAATTCCCTGGATGCAAGTGAGGTGAATTATGACAACCATAACACAGGCTCCAATAACAGTCTGAAACAAAAAAAAGCAAAACACCCCAAACAGAAAACCCAACCACATTGCTGAACAAATAGCCAGGACAGATGAAACTGCACAGACCCGCAGGGCTTCCTGCAGTAGCAACTTGGAAGTAGATGCCAGGAGAGCTGCTTAATGTACCTGGGATACAAAAGTTGACAATGCTAGAAATGACGTGGTCAGGGAAGAATTTCAGAGCCAAAGTTGAGAGGAATGCTTTAGCAGAGCTGTGCCTCTCTAGAGAGATGATGAGCACTCCTGGCTATGCCAGTCCTCACAGGTCTCTTTAAGGGCACACAGCCATTCTGAGGACAATACAGAAGGCTGAGTCCACAGCTGCCTTGATTCCCCTCAGGTTATCCTCATGTGTCATCTCCAGCACTGTACTGGCAGAAACCTCCCCATAATTTTGAAGAAAGTCACAGGGCTTTCCACCTCCATATTTCTCTGATCAGAAAATTTTTTCCTTGGTTCTAGGTTTCAGACTCACTTTCTTTCACATTCTCTGCAAAACTGAAGCCCAGTGTGACATCCTCAGCACAGCTCAGAGAAACCTCTCAGTGAATGAGGGAGTGCCCAGTAAAATAAACCAGATGGGATTGAGAGCATAAATGAATTTTGGGATCTGCTCCTACAGCTCCACAGGGCATCCCTGGGGAGGTTCCACTGAGGCTGCAATGATGAACCTGCTGGTTTTGCTTTCATTCTCTTACAAGCTAATAATGAACCCTCAGTGCAGTGGATGTCTTCAAAATGTGCAGAAATTTTAAGCCCAGCCTGTGACAACACAGGTATTCATTTTAAATTAAAGCCAGGTTCAGAGCAAATAATTACATAAAATGGGCAAGGGTTGTCCCCTTAAGAAAGAGTGTATTTTACAGTGGCTTGTTTTTAAAGAAAATCAACACAAAAAATTTGTTGCAAAGACCCTTATGGCTTATTTCTATAGCTTACCACCACAGTAGTGTTTATCCTTTCACAGAGCAATTTGTATTGAAATTTGATCCTATCAATTTATTAAATATGCTTTGAGGCTATAGAATATGTGCTTATGTGCTGCACTTGAAGTTACATTTTCAGATTATGGCAGTAATTTTCACTTCAGAACTGTATTTTAGATATTGCTTTAGAATTCTTATTTCCTTATGAAATGAGAAACATTACTTTCTATAAATGCACACTTCAAATTCATTTTCTAGCTCTACTCCAACACACATGGGCTTGCAAAAATCAAGTCTTCATCCTATTTTTAAATTTTTCACTCATTCACTGTGAAAATTTTAGCAGCTGGCTGAGAACCAATTACTTTTAAAAAGATGTGCTAATTTTTGGTAATAATCATTTGTGGTGTTTACTATTATTTGTTGTTTGTTATTTTTTAACCTTGGTAAGACTCAAAACTAATCTGCTTCAAATGGAGCCAAGGCTCATGCCAGGGGATCTTACCACACAGTTCGTGCAGAAACCAAAATTCTGCAACCACCAAGTAGTGGCTTGTAACAAGATCCCTTAAAAAGGCAAAAGTATATTCTACAAGTTTATAAAACAGCATTAGGAATGACTTGAGTAACTGGACATTGTGGAACTGATTCTTAACACCAACACAAGATTGTACTTTCTGAACAGTAAAATTCACATTGGGGTGGTTATGATTCATGGCTGAACTGTATTTTCTAAAGACAGAGAACTGGGAATGAAGCAGTGGAACCTCTGAGATTTCTTCACTTTTATATTTTTCCTTTCCAAACTGTGGAACAGGGGAATACAAATCAGAGGGTGGGTGGAGGGAGAACAGAATAGAGTCAGCTCGACCAGCCAAACTCTGCTGACAGAGCCAAGTATCATCCAGCATGTTATTGGCCAAAAAACCCTGCACTGACATACACTGGCTGTACGGCTTCTGCAATCCAGGTCCATGTAGCTACAGCCACAACAGCCAGGCATACATGCTGAAATAAACCCAAACAAGGTATAGGCAGTGCTACAGAAATATCAACCCTGACAGAGTGAAACAGACGTGAACAGTTTTAGATGAATAGGCTGTAAAGAAAAAAATGTGAGTGTGTTTTCCAATTTGAAACTCTTTGGATGTGACACCACTGTTAATGCAAGGGTCAAGAAGAGAATTTTACTCTATAAAGAGCAAGATTAAAAAGAAACTATATTGTCCAGTTTGGTGGTTTTTTGTTTTTGTTTTTGTTTTTGGTTTTTTGGTTTTTTTTTTTTGTTTTGGTTTGGTTTGGTTTGGTTTGGTTTGGTTTGGTTTGGTTTGGTTTGGTTTGGTTTGGTTTGGTTTGGGGTTTTTTTTGTTTGGTTTGGTTTGGTTTTGGTTTTGTTTTGTTTTGTTTTTTCCCTGTATGTACACACACTCCTAAACACATCAAGGTGTTTCTCAAACTTCTGCTTGTGGGGCAGCTCTCTGGCTGTGAAAGGTCTTCACAGAAAAGAAGCTGACTATGATCTGTCACTGGAATGATTAGCAAGGTACAAACCTCCTTTGGAACAACAGCATAAATCCCATCACATGCTCTCTACTACTATGTTTACATGTACCCAGCTGACAGCACTTAGAGGATTTCTGCAGACAGATAAGCAATCAATACAAAAACCATGCCTCACAAGTTTGTGAAGTCAGAAACTAAGATGTAGTGATTCTTGAAAAAAACCCACTAAATATACTTAAAATCTGAATGCTTTTCTGAAGTGCTGAAGCATGGCACAGAGAAAGTGTGTGCTGTTCAGCTAGATCCCACCCCTGTGCCAGATCTGTCTGAAATATCACACTAACACCTGACAGTGCCTCAGAACTGTCTTGCTCAGCATAACAACAGGCTTTTCTTTATATATAATGAAAACAAGACATGCCTGCAAAAAAACACACCCCAAAATGTTTTGCCCAGAAAAAAATACAGAAACACGAACTTTATTTGTAGAAAGGAGACTTGACAACACTCTGCAAATGAGCAGAACCCCTTCAGGGCTCACAGACGCAGCAGATCCTTTCAAAAGCCAAACACCCACACAGAAGGGTTTGTACCACAACAGTGACAAGGGTCCTTTGAGGGTCTGTGAATTGCTATGGTGGTAAAGCTTTTTCTTCAAGTCATGGACACTGGCTTTTGGGTAGAATATGTATCACAAGGCCCTGAATATAATTGCTGCAGCGATTTAAGGTCTTTCAGTCTCTGGTGGTCCAATTGGACAATTTAGCCTTGCTTAAGGTTGATTGCTGCTGTAGTAAGGTGAGCAAGAGTCTCTGTCCACATAAAGCATGAAGTAACAAGTCTAAACCACTGATGAAAGGTCAGTTGTGGAGCACAATTGACATAAATTTTGAAGCTCCCTTTGACCTTGGCTCTTCAACTCTGGAACACCCGCTACCTAACTACTGAACACCATTCATCCCTTGACAGGCATCATTTTTGGAGGGATGATGAACTAGTATTTGAAACACAAGTCATCACTTACTCTTGGGTTGATGAAATACTACTTTTCAGAGGTCCATCAGATTACTTGCCTTGTATTTGGAACATCTCCCACACAGGTATCTCTATGAGAAACCTTTTGCATGTACCTTCCAATCCCACCAATCTTACAGGTGTTGCAGTTAGGAGAGCATTTCCTTCAATGGCCAAAAACCCCCAAGATTGGGGTTACCACTACTGGCAATCACTAGAAGTTGCGAGGCTTAAGTAACCCTGTTCCAGAAAAACAGACCTTATAAATGGGGTCTAGTTCTTCATTCCTCTCTAAAACAGCTACCCAATTTAGGTGAGAAGCAATAAGCAAGATACCATGAACTCTTAGTGCAAATCAATTAAGAACCCAAGGTTTAAAAGACATTATTAGAGAATTGAATGTTTTAAATAATAAAGTTTGAAAACTATGAAGATCAATTCTCCTATGTATAAAATTATCTGCAATTGCTTTTTCAGCTTTCATATTAATTATCATAATCAAAAATTAGTCCAAGAGAGAAGTACCACCCTGGGGGAATGAAAAGCTTCCCAATTAGAAATGCCAGGCAAATGCATTAACCATTCTGCACTAACCATAAGCATTGCCATTCTCAGTCTCAGAATTATGAGCCCCTGGAATACGTCTATCATTGCCATTTAGCTTGGCAATGCCATATAGGCATGGATAAAAAATAAAGGACAAGCTTTCAGGGTCACAAACTCTTCTTCAGATACTGGAAATTTTTGTTTACTCTAGACCACTTAACCAAGCTATACTTTGTGGGTTTAATGCCTCATGAGTCACCAACACTGAGGAAGCCCACAAGAAATATAATTTTCAAAGAATTTCTTTAAAATGTGGGTGGAAAATCCCTGTTTGCTGCACAAGAGGTCTTTGACTCTGCAGTGGACAAGCACAAAAATCCACAAGCAGCTGTCATACAGACCACACTGCATTCACACTGAAAAGGTGCAGGCAGAGAGGTCTGGGGAAGCAGAGCTGCACTGACACTCTAAGGTGTCAGTGTCCTTTTCCATAGCCTAAGCTTTTAGCCACAACTTTTTAAGTCCTATTAAAGCAAGATGATGCACACACACACACACAAAATTCATAATTTTCCTACCTTATTCCAAAGCAAATAAACAGAAATAACATCACAACTGAATTATATCATCAAGAACAGTAAGGCAATGTGAGGTGCTTTGCAATTTTGTATTTTAAGACTAGAATTAGAATTAGATTCTGCTTCAAAAAGAAATTCTACTTCTATCCAGAAAGAAATTCTACTTCTATCTACTTCTTCTTCACATGGGGACTCATGTCTCTAAATAGAAAGAATAGAACAAAAGAAATGAAAACCTGGGGTCATCACTGATGTGGAAAGAAAAAGAAACCCAACAGACCAAACCAAATAAACACAACATCCATCCCTCAAAATAAAACAACATCATCAATGAAAAGCCTCCCTAGCTAAAAAATGAAAGACTGTAAACCTTAGTTTGTATTTTAAGATTTAAAGAAAACTGGTAACCAAAACTAAATTCTACTATTGTTAATATATCAAAAGTATAATTGCACTTGCATAACAAATTATATTAAAAACAAGTGTAGGAGAATAATTAAATACATGTATATTGAAAGCTGTCATTACCAATACTTCATTTTACCTTCAAACCCAAGATGCTCCCCAATAACAGTAGATGCAAAACCTCTGCAGCAGTCAGTCCTATTTATAGGACCAGTGATTCCTGGACTGGCCATTTGGGAGTTACAATGGGTCACAGAGCAGACCCAGTTATAAAGACTCACTGTTACAAAGATTAAGGCTGTAGTAGTGTGCATGCAGACCCTGCAGCTGCCTTCGGTTGCTTACGCTGTATATGCTTAATTTGTTAGTACAGATACTGCCTACATCTGATGTATGTCATTTGGGGTTTCTAGAGTTTTTACATCAGCAGGAATCCAGTACAACACAAAACTGAAAGCAGACCCATTCAACAGAAAGTGTTGACTGACATGTTCCCCTGAGACAGGGATGAACTTGAAGTATAAAACCTGCATTAAGAAAGTGTAATCATATTATAAATGTGAACATTTAATTATGTTATTGAAACTAGTTCACATGGCAAAGTAGCCCAAATTGGTTTTAAATGAGCATCAGGATATACTGATTAATTGGTATTCCAAAGAAGTCTGCTAGTGATCATAACACTGCTGAGAGCTGGCAGATTACTGGATGTTGAGAAGGATAATATATCACATTTGACTTTGCTTGTAGAGATGAAGCTACAACCTTTCTGGATATCACACACACAAAAACTTCCAATCACTTTCAAAAAGCATATGCCACCAATTCTGCAAGAGCTTATCTGCAATACCTGCCCTTTAAAAGAGTACACCTCTTTCAGCACCATGATATCACCAAAACCTGATGTCTGATGAAGCACAGTGAAGACAAAGAGGTAATTCTACAGGAAATCTTAACTTCAATTTTAAATCAGATGTTTTCCTGAAATCTTTCTAGATGTAACAAACAGCTAAGTAAACTGTGGGAAATTGTGCTTATATAAACTGTGGGCAAATATGCTTCCAGCCAGTGAATGAATTTGTTAGCAGCAAAAAGCACCCAGATTGAAAAAAAATGGTTTCTCTATTCTTTCCTTGGTAGCTGATTATGTTTCCAGAAGAAGATAAAATCTTTTAAACCTTAAACTTGACTGCAAATTCTCACTACGTGTTTATGTCCTCAAAGGCAAGAGAGAGGCATATGTATGCATTTTACCTTTGCTTTCCTGAGACATATTGATAAAGTTAAAAAAATATCATCTCCTTGACTTCAGGGTAGCACTAGATACCTATCTCTGTGCTAATGTGCTGCAAACTCAGAGAGCTACTGACACAGAATGAGGAGGCAAAGTGCACTGTGCTGCAGCTGTATGGTACTTTATACCTATAAACTGCATTGTGCAGATTTCACTCCCTTCCCGCCCCACTGAACAGGAGCAGGATTTTGTTTTAGTCATTTTCAGAGGATTATTTTTGCTTAAAGATACAGAAAAGTAAACTAACTGGAAACAAATATATGTTATACAATATCTCAGAAACAGGAACACCACCTACTTCTACTGTGCTTTTCAAAATGCCAGGCTCAAGGCCTGTTTCACTGCTTGCCTATCCTGTTCACCCTCAAAAACCCTCCACAGGACACTACCGGGATGATCAGGCTGCTACAACTAAGAAAAGGTCTCAAGTACAGTCTGTGCTTTACAGTACACTCAAGCATTTGCCTATCTCCTGTGGGGCAGCAGATCGCAGGGAGGCTCAGACACGCCCTCTCTCATGCAGTTTTCAGTGATCTGATGCCAACAGATAGGACCACATACCTTCTTCCTGAAGAGGTTTGCACAAGAGTTTCAGTTTCATGAACAAGATGAAGCTGAGCTGTTTACCAAGCCAAATGGACAAATAGAACCAGGAGTTGGGCTCCTCCAAACTAGCCCAAATACAGTAAAGACAAAGGCAAAACATCAAATCACTTTTGTTATCAGTCTTGTTTTTATTATAGGGCAGAGATTTTGTTTCTCATCTCGTTATCTCGTACTCCTGATCCTAAAATCCCCTCAGTTACATTAAAATTGTTTTCTGACATGTCATATCCAAAGTAAGATTGTATTAATAGCAGGAAACATTTCACACTTTTCTCAAAAGTGTTACAGACTCTCCACAGAATGCAGCTTCAGATTTGAAGTTGTGCCTGCATTTCCAAAGCATTTTGTATTCATGATCTACATCCAATAGTAATAAAAGAAGAGCTCTGAAAGAGACAGCTTTTGCAAATTTGTCTGGAAGATATTATTCAAAGCTGTTACTGCTTCGGATGAATGTTTTTAGTTGTAAAATACAAAGTAGGGATTAATACAAAGTAGATAAACACATCATTTGTAGACCACAGAACACACAAACTGAAGCTGATGTTCGCCTAACAAATTGGTTACATGACAAAACACATTCAGTCTCTTAATTTCCCTGTTTGACATAAGGTAAGGATATGCCTTTGAACATTCTTTAAAGGTCACCATATGCTGAGAGGTCAGTGTGGCTTTAGTGTGATGTAGATCCTGATGCATTGCAGATGGCAGTAGCAACGCCTCTACCTGCATAACAATCAAAAGAGAATTTCACAGTACAGCAGGAGTGAATCAGAACTTCAAATAAAGAGGCCAGATTCTGCCAAAATCCATGGTCAAAGCACAAGCATGTGATTGCTTATGGGGAGGAAAAGGGCAGTTTCTGACAAATTTAAGGTAAAATTTTACTTTGATAAGCATCCACTTTTAAGTTGCTCAAATCTTATATTATTGGGAGTATTTTGTATTGAAGACAATCTTACTACTGACTAGAATGTTATGTTAAATGCAAAGGGATGCCCCTGCAGTTGCACATTTTAAAGTCACTTCCTATTACATGCAAATATACAGAATTTCTATTACATTATGCTGGCCTCAGTCAAACTTTCTCCATAAAAGATGCCCTGATGCTTCTACAAGGCTTTTTCTCTCCAGATGAAATAAAGCAGTTCTGCAAAGCTTGAGGTTACCTGAATAACTCAGAGATATTTAAAAAAAAAGAAAAGAAAAAAAGATTTGTTTTTCCTAAAAGCCAACAACTTCTAAGCTATGTTTATGTTGGAACAATATTGCTAAGACTCAGCAAGAGGCAAACATCCTGGGTTTATTTTTATCTGTACTGAAAATCTATGCCTTGGAGTATTGTTTGCACAGACCTAGGCATCCACATTCGTATTATTCACCAATCTTTCTACCACTGAATTTTCTCATCAGATCTCAGAATCTGCATAATCCTGAACTTTCTACCTGGTATAAGTTTTTCCACGTGGATCAAGGAGATAAGATTCCACTTCCTGACTGTAATAACTGTATCTAAGGATCTGTAGGATCAACCCCCAAACATTTACACAACATTGCTGATCTGTTTTCTTTCCAAGAAATACATTGACTTTTGGCTTGCAAAGTGCCTGGTATATGGAAGAGGGCCCAAGTTTGCCAGGACTATGGGTTTTATTCCTTTTATCACACTTTACAGGCAATCGTCACTATGATCTTTGTTACTGCTACACTTTACCTTGCTTTCCCTAACTTTCCAAACATAGGAACAAGAGAGCTGGGACATGGGATTTCTGAACCAAAATAGCAAATGTCTCAGAGTATGTTCTTTCACACCAAGACAAAGTGAACCAAAATTTAAAATCTAACTATTTGGGGAGAATGGTTTAGAAAGGTTTGCTCTCCATGGCTTGGGGGCAGATCCTGGCTCCAAACACCCTTCATGTGTCTGTTTTATCAACCATACTTCAATCTTACTGCTCAGTTACTGTGTAGCACATGGGGAAGACAGGTAAAACTCCCACACTAGCATTAGAGAATCCAGGACCTAAACCCACTATAAGGGTCTGTCATACTGCTTCAGGATTTCTTCTTCCATGCATCCACTACACTTCTGCTTTTCCTTTTTCAAATTAAAGAAAGAAAGTGATTCAGTGAAAAAATGCCATGTAACATTGGCTGAAGGCAGATGTCGACATTCAAAAATGACTGTGTTTTACTTCTCTTTTATTTAATACAGCAAATGCCAACTGGAGACATCATAAACTGTCTGAAGCTCATCCTGCAAGTTCATTTCAGTTTTGCAGTTGATTTTTTTCTGCCTAGTACTCAAAAATACAGACAGATTATTGTCTTGTAGTTTTGCTTCTCTTCCCTCTGCATGCAGAGCAAAGTGCATCACTATTTGTTTACAACCCAGCTGTGCTCCTATAAATTCACTCCTCAGATAGGCGTTAGCCAGAAGACACCCAGAGTCTTACAGCAGTGGGATACTAAATCAAAAACCTATGCCCTAGTTCAGCAAAGCACTTTCTTAAACAATATGAAGCCAGTAAGATTATAACTTCACTGCAAAGGCCTGTAAATACTCATTTGCTTCCCATAAAATTCAATCTGCTTTGGATCTAGTCCTAGACATTTGCTGGAAGGTGTTATTAAATAAAATGAGAGGAAAGCCAGGCCAATAATCTCTTTATTTCTTAGAAATCACTGGTTGTTACATCTGTCTCATCAGACACTTGAGCAGCAGTCACAGGGGGACCACACATCACACCCACTAGCCCACTCTCTGGCCCACTAGCTTTAAGTGTAAGTATTCAGTCTATTTTAGTTCTCTCTTTGAATTACTATTTTAATTATGCAGACAAGGTAATAACCTCAAGTTGACAGGTATTATCATCTGTAACTTACACACACTGTTATTCGAAGTTTTGAACTGTAATGAAATTAAGCCAGAAATTTTAATTGACTAAATTAAAAAAATTCCAAAATAAAGTGAGCTCTAGTAAACAGAATTAAAACAACCTCCTTTAACAGCTGTGTATTAGCACTCACTTCCTTTGTGCACAGCTTTTGGGAAATATTTCACAAAATGTTTTTCATTTTATACCACAATGAATATTTGATGGCATGTATGGGATACAGCAGTTGATACATCATGTGTGTTTCTAACAGGCTGTGGTGGAGATCATTTTTGGTACAGATAATAGATGCTACAATAAGACAACTGAGCACACAGGTTTGCTGGATAAATGGTGATGGAATTTCTTCTGAGAGACTCATGTTCACCTACAAATGTCCCATAGTACCTTGGGCAAGCTAAATTCAGCTCCCACTGAAGTACTCCAAAACTAAATGTAAATTATGACAACATGATGCTCATGACTGCATGATCCTCTCTTGAATGCATATTCAGAAACTGTCCTCCATAACTGATAAGAAATGGGTCAGACTTCAAAAGTCTTAATGCAGCAGTGAGTTAGGGTTCCAGTAGCCTGAATGAATCTCATTAATGAAAAGCAGATAGTGAATAATACATGCCTTGAAAGTCCCAAGAATTAGGAATAAGAAGTAAGCCACAAATATTTCAGTCACATTGTTTTGGGGTTTTTTTTTTTGTTGTTTTTTTGGTTTGTTTTTTTAGGTCTTGATGTTCAAATTCAATAGTTTTTTATATTTTGCCAAAATCTGGAAGCCACAGCTGGGGATTATGTCTCTAACCACAGCCTCACTGGACTGAAAAGTGATTCCATTTTATGATTCCATTTTATGTTCAAGTAAAAGAAAATTCTACATAAAGGATGCATGCTAGCTAGTTAAGATGTTTCTTAATTTGCAGAGCAATAAGTAAGTACCTTTACAGCTTCTAGTATACTTGCTCTTCACCTTTCACTTGTCAGCTGAAATAACAAACATGAATAGAGATGGTCTTCCTAAAGAATGACCTCTCTCCTGTACAGGTATCTCAAGGCATTCCCTCTGTTTCTACCTATATTTTCTATTGGGGAAAAATATAAGGATTTTGACTGTTGCCCCATGATTTCTCAAAGTCCAGAAGCCAGCTCAGAGCTTCAGTCTCACGTGATGAATTAGTCTGCAAGTGGACAGTAAATCCAATGCATCCCAAATATGATCATCCTCTGCATATGCACAGACTATATGCAAAGGAGATGCTGGATGCCTAGAAGCCCCAGATATATGGCCCATCTCATCCAGAATGGAGACGAGGAATATCTACAATGCACAAAGTTTGTCCAGATGGTCTAGCCACCATGCCCACCACAGATCTGGAAACTCTCGCATACTTGCAGCTCCTCAGCCCAAGCCCTCAGCCTCACCTCTCCTAGCAGCATTCTTCTGCCTGGATAGGAAAATGCTGTGCTTCCCCAAAGTAAAGGCTGAAGCCTCTTTTCAAGAGACAAAAAGCACTTTCCATAGTATAAAGTTACTACAAATCTGAAAGAGGCTCACAGTACTTCAAGCCAATTTGCTTTGGGCCCCAAATCAGGACTCACTGCAATCAGCTCAGAGTTTGAGAAAAATCTTCCAACACTAGGAAAATCAAAACCAGCGAAGAACTGACCAGGTGACTCTTTTATCAACAAGTTTATGCCTCCTACAAGCACACTTGATAAGGCACTACAGATCAGAGAGTACACTGTGATGGTGCCAATCAGACATTGAGAAAGACTTGAGAAGGGCTCCAGCTGCTCACTGTGTCCTAGCAGATGTGCAGCCACGTTCACCACTGCTCTTCCCTGCTCCAACACTGTGCCACATTTAAGATCCTGTGAGATGTTATAGTTATTCTCTGACAAAAAAAACAAAACACAAAAAATTAAAAGCATCTACTTTACTGAATCTGCTATTTCTCAGGAAATACTAATTGAAAACTTCTTGCTCTGTGTTACAAATTGCAGCACAAATATTATGATTCTGTAAGTCAAACAAGATTAATATCCCTCTTTCCCTGCAGGAAATCCTAATAAATGCAACAAGGGTTTCCAGCTTTGCAGGAAGTGAAACTGCTGGACTCTCATACTCTTATATTTGGCTTCAGTGGGAAACTCATTTTGCAACTCTATCAAATACCAGTTACATTCCTACAAGGAAAACAGTCCAGCTGCCAGTCAATAGGACATTCGACCTTGCAGAGAAACCTGAAAGGCACTTGTACAAAACAACAAGATCTGGTTACAGTTGCACTGTCACTGCCAATTCCATTAAAGCTTATCTTTAAAATGTAATGAGCTTTTTAAAAGTGGCCAACACTAAACCCATTTTACAGCAGCAGCCAGTCTTGCTGCTGCTTTCCAGTGCCTTCCCATCACTTCCTTTCTATTTATATGAGAAATTACTTTGTTATCTTAGAACTTGGAATACAGTTAGCATGCTAAATACAAAACAATTACTTGCCTCTAGGGAGAGTGGCCCAGTTTCAGCAAGCATGAGTCATGCATTCATCCTTCTTTCATAAACCCACCCCATCACCCCTGACCAGTGGACATTTGTAAGATCACAGTTCAAAGGCACTTTTGTAAATTCTATTAATTTACAGGAACTCTGCAGGGCAGGTTCAAGCTCTCCAAGGCATCTTATTTAGTACCCTCGTTTTTCCTCCAGCAGCTCTTGTGAAGAAGTCCAGCTCTTCTTGCCTGCATGCCAGAGGACAGCTTCTGGCTTTGGAAAGGGATCACTGAGCAGATCACTCCAAAGCTCTTATAGAAGATGAATGAGTTTAGATAGACAACACTACAATAAAGAATACTAACATGCACTTTTTGTCTTTAGGACACACAACTATGGAAGTAGCTGGAGCCTTCATGGGATTCTCTATCAGTAGAAATTGATATTATTGGTAAATTCCATTTTTGCTTTGAGACTGGCTTAAACAATCAGTAAGCACAATTTTTTACATATGCTTTCATTTCAATTACCATTTATTAACAGAGCAAGATGACGAAATTTGACACTCTGCTACCTTTAACCTTAACAGTTTGTAATGAAAATGACCTTGTACCTTGAATGGTGCAGCTGTTTATTCCTAAATTCAAAAAAGGCTCAATGTAAAGCTGACTGAAGTTAACAGAAACCCTCCCAATGACTCAAGCCTACACTGCCCCTTAGAAACCAAAGAGCAATGCTCAGTCAGGGCTCTGCTGTTGCAAGCATTTTTTCCCCCTAGACACAAGCCAGGAAAAGCTGCTGGCATCAGCATTCATATAGTGAAAGGCATGTTCCACATCTCCTTCGAATAAATACTGCTGCACATCGCAACCTGGGCAAGTTACCAAACCTAAAAGGAATCTGCTGCATGCGTGCAATGAGCACCAAGTCACAGTGGTATGTGCTCTGAAAATCCTCACAACTTGAGACATAAAAAAATTCCTTTATTTTACCTTTACCTTTGAACAACTATTTCTGTGTTTGAATGTAATTTACAAGCTCATGAACCACCAAGGGCAGACAATTCACTAGTGAGTATAAAGTAGCAGAAACTGCAGAACAACCCTCTCTGCATTAAGACCAGCAGTGAATTCCACTTGGAAAGTTTTCTGTAGTCACCTACCTGGAGCACATGATAACATCTATCATTGCTTTTCATGGCTTTCACACATCAAGCCACTGTATCTGCCAGGCACCGGGGGAAAAGAAAAGTTTTCAATTCTTCTTCCCAGTATCCTCATCACTTCAAGTACTTTGGGATCCTCTTCCACAAACTGTGTGTCTCCCACCCAGAAAACACCTGACCTGCTAGTTTTTCTAGCACAAGTCTTTCACGCTTGTGCAACACTTTACCCTAAAAGAATAGTGTCTGCTGGAATTCAGACTTCATGCACACTCCACTACTGCAAATGACTTTCTCTTGCAGCAGGGTTTTTTTGCTAGATTTTAAAGAGGTTCTCTCATAGAAAAATAAAATCCAAAACAATGGGAGATACAATGTTTACAATTGTTTTCTTCCCCAGTCCTCCCCAGTAACAATTTTGTTACTTTTCCCATTTAATGGCTAGATCTAGAATCCTTCATACAGAACTGGGGTAAAGAAGGGTCTCAATCTTCCAATAATTGTGATCAAGGAACCTGATTTACAGAGGCAGTTGTTTTATCAGAGAAATTAGCTACAGACACAAGTGACAACATGAAGACATCAAATTCCCTGTGAGGTAGGAAATGGCTAAAAGAGAGAAGTTAGGGCCTTTGGTGGTGGTGGGGTTGTTTGGGGTTTTTTTTGTTGGATTTTTCTTTCTTTGTTTACTGGACCAAGTAATCTGGCTGGGGATAAGAAAAACTGAGTTGCTAGAAAATGGGCTATGAACATGAAAATCCCTGGAGTTACTTCTCCCCTTTCCCCCCCACCTCTAATCATTAAGCACAATAAAATAAATTATCTCTTGCTCCAGCCTCTGCCCTGCTTACCTGCTTAGACTATCTAGACAACAGAAACCCTTAGTAATCTGGACACTTCCAAAAATAACGGGATTTGTCAGTTTAATCCATCCTCTCATTTATAATAATCACAAATAATGCAAATAATCATAGCTGAAATCACCTCCAGGTTTTACATCAAACCATTCAAATGAAGATTAAACAGAATTTAATAGTTTCCATAATGAATTTAACCACTAGTCAAAGTGACAAAACCATTAGCCCAGCCAAAGAGAAAATGGTCAAGAAATCTTGTTCAGGAGAACACAGCACTGTTGGTTTTTAAATAACCTATTTTTTTCCCCAATATTTAGAAACACAATGAAGTCTTAACTACATGTTTTATGACGCTGAACATAGCTAATCCATATAGACCTATAAAATAGATTTACCACATTTTAAGCTAGACATACAGAACAGAATTCTCTAAGGTGTCGAGTCTTTATATATACATATATATATATATACACAATACAGAAGTGTACTGAAAATATGTTTCAGTTCACATGGGTCCACATGTTGGAAAAGGTTATATGTGCAAAAGAGAGCTGCAAAGTAGAAAATGTTGATATGCACAAAACTTTTGCATCAGCCTTATTTTCTTTGTCAGAGCCATAGTCTGCTCAGTTCCTGCCTTAATTTTGTGTTTGGCAGCTGCAGAACTATAAAAAGCTTTGCCATTTAAAACATTTTTAGAAGAACGATATTATATTAGGTTGACAATACAGAAGTCATTTATCAAAATGTCATATTGTCTGGAGAGACAGATAGCAAGTGTCGCCCCTGGGCCTCAAAGAGGAGGTTAAAAAATTAAAAACATGCTCTGCATCTCCACTAGAGCACATTATAAACTGAAAGTAGTCAAGTTTGCTGTTCTGCTAAGCCTTCTATTGAAAGAGAGAAATTTCAGCAGTGTTTATTCTCCCCCAAGCACTAAGGCCTGTCTGACCTGCTTACAACAGCTCTAAAGCTAAGTCTGTCCCAAAAGAATATATTTGGGTGAGTGCTACAATAGGCTGTTCAAGATTTGGTAGCAGGTCAGTATTTCAGTGAGAAAAAGAAAGAAAAATAAGTAACAGAGGAAAAGAAAGAGACAAAGCAAAACCCAAACCAACCAACAAATAAACCTAAAAACTCACAGTAAAATCAGTTTATCTACAGAACCGCATGCCATTTAATAAGAGAGAGGTAGAGGCAAGGCTTTTCCTCTGCAGGGCATCATCCAGCTTTCTGCTACAGCAGCCATGTGCATTGGCAGCTTCCTTATCAAACTCGAGGCCCAAACTCTACCAGGGGCTCGGTGCTAGAAATGCCAGAGTGATGCCTGCATGGGGGCACGTGGTGGCAAAGGCTCTCTTTGAAGTGAACAATGAGTAAAACACCTGAAGTACAGGAGAGCTGCCAAAAGGTATGTTTGCACTGTATCTCTCATCAGCCAGGCAAGTGAGGTGGGGCAGAAAGGTAGATCAGAATCATTTATAGCAAATGAGAAAAAGGAAACCATCCCAAAGCCCTGGAGGGGCCTAAATACTGTAAAAAATTGTAACTGTCCCACCTTCAGCAAGGGGTATCAAGAGAGCACAGTTATTCATTAAAGAACAACCTTTCCTTTCTCATCTTTGAATGAAGGTCAGTAACAACACCATGTGTTCTTCTGGAGGTGGCTGCTGAAGAAGCTAAAGAGGAACTCAATTTACATTCTCTTAATCCAAAAGTCAAATAGAATTAGTTCTAAGTCCAGTTTTATTTAGCAAATGCCAGATCTAACACACCAAAACCAAAAACTCCGGAGTCAAAATCTGCCGCACAGCATTACAAGGCTGCCAGACCCATCTCTAGCAGGTACCTTACTGCATGTCCAAACCACATGAAAGAAAACCGAGCCACAGACTATAGCTCTTCACTTCATCTTGGGGACCAGCAGTGCCTTTCAGCACCTTCAGGTGAATCACCACCAGTTCTGAGGAGCACCAAGGACTCATCTCATCGTAGAGCAGCACACAGTCTCTAAGATCAGTGACATCCTGTGTCGTGCTACTTACGTGGGGCAGGGCTTGGAGTGTGCTGAGGTCAGTGGAACACACACTGTTCACCCCACATGTAATGCTCAGTCTTCCTACCAACGTCCACAGTGTTTCCAAAGTAATCAACTAGTAGCTTACCCCATATTCACTAGATGCAAGGAATAGGAATGTGAACAAGCTTCAATATTCAGCATTAAATCCATTCTAACTGCAAAAATATTGATTTTCATATTCTTCACCAAAGAGTTTGTGTTACTTAAGTGCAAATTTTATTCAAGTGCTAGAAAAGTTTAGTCCATCATAGGAAACCAGAGCTACATTCATTCTTGGCTCTGCCTTACCAAACATGCCTGATGTAAGGATTAAGGTCCCTCCAAAAAAAAGGGTATGATAAAAAGAAAGCAACATAAGCAGCCATCAAACTGATGAATTTCCTCAACTTAAAGGCAGTTTTAAAGGTATTTTTACAACATTTTCAGAAAACAGAAGGAAGCATTTTATTCCAAAACAAATTTATTTTTATTAAAATCTTACACTGGGTGCAAGCATAAACTCAGCACTTACGAAAGCTGCCCAACCAATGCTTGCAAGACCTCTCAGTCTCATTTATAAGAGCTGAAGGGAAAACAAGGACCAACATTTACAGGATTAGTACAGCACAGAGGCAGGGTCTACATCAGCACCCCTCTCACCCTCACAGCAACAGACATCCTATGCACTTCCAAGCTTTTCCATGGGAGCACTACTGCCAAAGCATTAGCAGCATCCCAAAGGGGAGAGTGACAGTGTTGGCAAGAGACAGAAAGGCAGATGGGTTCCTGGTTTGGCTGTGATAAGGGAGACAAACTGGCATCCAAGCCGGGGGAGCAAAGGGACTTTTGCAGGCTGCTGCTAATACCAGAAGCACCAACAGATTTAGTTTGGGCTCAGTCTGCTGACCACACCGTAATAACAAGTTCTTTGGCATCAAAACATTAGGAGACCTCCTTGCCAAAAGACAGTCTGGACTCAGAAAAATATATGATTGACACTAACACCAAGCAAATAAAAACGAAAGTTCACATGCTAGGATGATGGCCAAAACAAATCTAACTGAGCAATCATAGTTCCAGAACACCACCACATTTTCCAAAATATTTGGCCAAAGCTCACCTCCTTGGAGTTTGTTTCCGATTGAAGTCATGGGGGATACATACACCTTGGCTTGACTAATGAAGTACAAACATGTAAAAAGCCTCTCTGCTCTGGGCACCATTGAAGGCTCATCCCAATGCACAGTGCTCCAGCTCACTCACATTTCAGCTCCACAGTATTTAGAACCTGATTTGACAAAACGTCATCTCTTGGCTATAGTTTTACTTGGGTCTAAAGTAAACTTGCAGGGTTTGGATATGAAAGTTTTTTGTTTTATCAAACAATATAGAAACACAATAGTACCATCAGGTCAGTTCATGTACATGAGCATCCTGTCTCCTGCAGCAGCCACAAGCCTTAAGAAGAGTAAATAACACAAGTTAATAGAATACTTTTCCACTGCACTCCCCCATCTTTTCATCATTTTCAGTTTGGGCACTTTCTAAGCCAGGTGTTTTTTTTTTTTTTAGAGTATTTAGTAACCCCTAAGTGGATTTTTTCCTCCCTAAATTAACTTGTCCAGTCTAAAATTTGTCCCTCAAAACTTGCTCAAATACTTGCAGGCTCCTGAAAAAAAAATGAGGGGAACCTCTAAACTCTGCCCACCTCATATTCTTCCTTTGCAAAACATGAACAGATGGTAAGTTAACAAACACTGGAAGGCACACACTTAAAGCCCCGCGCATCACCCAATTGTTATGTGTCTTTCCAGACCTAAAGCTAGCCAACTGAAAACTCCAGCTGCAATAAAACCTCCAGTTGTAAGAACACAACCTTCTGGATTAAGAGAGATTCACTACTTTGAAAACAGAATTCTGCCTCGATTTGATTTTGCCAACTAATTTCAGACACACTGTTCTTGTGCTCATTACTAAGTTTTTTAAAATCCAATCATTTTTCAAATCCACCTAATTTTAGCCCTGTTTCACCACAGCTGCCAAGTGCAGCCATGTGCAAGATCATACAATTGTTTTCTCAGCTGCAGTGGCAAATCACTGATGCTGTTCAAAGAATCCTCAGTTAGCTCAATTTCAATCCCTGCAAAGCTGAAGGACAAACAAGCTGTCTGCATTTTAATCATGTATACACCAGTACATTCAAAAAATGCTGCAAAAACCTACAGCAATTCTTTAAGGTTTGATTCTTACAGATCCAGACTAATAATTTTGTTTCATTGGGGTTTTTTTTGTTGGTAATTCATTATGACACTCCATGAAAAACAATGGAGAACATGCATGGACATCAGAAGAGTAGAGAGTAGTATCCAAATGCACTCACAGATCACAAAGTCAGATCCCGCACTGCACTTGCAGGAAAGTTTAATGGATTATCTCAACCCTTCAAATAGGGCAATTTCCTGCCACTCTGAAAACAAATGGTGACCTTTAGTGCTGCATCTGTTTGTGATGGCAGATCTCCAAGCAGGCATGAACTTCCAGAAAAATGCAAGAAGTGTCATCAACCTTCCAGTCAGATCTCATGAACAAAGTCACAGTCAATTTTGAACACAACAAGATTTCTGATTCCCTGCAGGTGTGTGATCAAACTGGGAATTGTCCAGCTCAGCCTGTGTTTGTTCAAATACAGAAAAGGTACATGAATTTGACAGAGTCCCTGGAGAAACTGGGAATCATAGAAGGAACACCTGAGATGAGCACAACTGCACAAATTTTAAGAACTGACAGCAGTGTCAGAGAGAACACAACATGGCCTTGACCACACCAAACACAAGGCAGCTGTGATAAAGAAGGTAGTGGGTAAAGGGAAGCCCATCTTTCCTCCCAGGGTCTGAGCATCCAATTAGTTTTTCACAAGGCTGAGGCCCCACAGTAGACTTATTTCTCAGCAAGTCCAGTTTTCATTGGATCACCATAGAAAACTCTTACCAGTGCTCTGTGGTTATCTCATATTGTTAACATTTTTAGGTTTTCCTATTTTGCAGCATTCAAGGTCTGGAAAAGAACTTCTTCAAGAAGCACTTCATAAAAACACATGACAAGTTCTTCACCCTCTTGTTATTTCTGAGACTCTTCAGATTTCCAGTCAATTAAGAATAACTGCTATTGCCTTTTCAAGCTGCAAGTACCTCTCACAAGAATGCTGATGTTTCCCAAGTCCTGCCCTTGGATTAAACATGGACTGTCACAATTCACAACCCAAGGAAGAACAGAACTTGAAATACTACAGTAGTAAGAAATGTAGTACATAGCAAACAAAGACCAAAGGGAAGAAACAACTGCAAATTTATTAAATCCATAACTAGTTTTTGGATTTATTTTTCTTCTTCTTCTCAGGCAGCTTTGGACACCAGGGAAACTTCTCAGAGGACAGCCTGCTTTTACTTTTACTAATATTTAGGATATTACAGAGGACCTGCCAGCAGCGGATTTTGAGTCTGCTTCTTCTTCAAAGCACCTTCAACCTAGTAAGCAAGCAAAGACTTGGATCAATAACCTCAGACTGTAAATCTGTCTGCAATTCTGCTGAAGGGACAGTGTTCTTCACTGAATAAATATCACACACTTCACAGCTTCAGACTGACAGCTTAAACTTCATCCAAAAGCTATAAAAAGGCCAGGGTATTGAATAAAGCAGCAAAATACTGGCTGCCCAAAGTCTCATTTCTGAACATTTTTTTCAGAGGTTCTTGGAGAGATGTAAGGACTATTCCCTGCAGAGCTGCTTGCAATCAGTTGAAAACTTAGATTAAAGTGAGATCCACTGCAGAAAAACAGCAATAGCCCCATGCCTGTATTTAGTTACCAAAGGGGTAAAGAGCAATTCCTATGTGAGGAGAGTACCACAGCTGAAAACCTGCCTAAATTAGGGATCCCTAATTTTGATTTATACCACTGCAGCACAGCAGACCAACCACCAATCCCATGCTGACAACATGTGAACTGCCTGAAACATACCTTTTCAGCTGAACACAGGTAATTCTTCAGAGGCTGCAATGAACTGTTAAGAGCCACAGAGGAATGGAAGCCTGTTTAGAAAAGTCTGGAAAGAGATCTTGAGTGTTTAGTAATGATGGGTTACCTAGGTGCATCCACAGGCAGTCCTTATCTCTTACCACGGATGTCAGCCATCTCTGTCTTGACTTGGATACTCTGCATATGATTATCTCAGTGACTGCAAGGTCTGCACTGACTGAGGAACATGACAAACAGCAAATACCCAGGCTGGAGACCAGCTGGGAGACTTCTCATGGCCAATTAAACACGGCACACTACAGTACTTTTTTCTTCTAACAGGAAGCGTTTTCTACCCTTCTCTCCACATGGACAAAAATTTCATTAACATGTCAAGAAAAATACTTTATTTCACTGGGAGGAGGGAAAACACTTAAGAAAAGCTTCAGTTCTGAAAATTGTAAAACAGGCCATTAAAAATCTACTTTTGCTGTTAAGAATCTACTCTTGCATCAGCCGGATTCAACTGTTTGTGTGTTACCATTGCATTACACAGAGGAAAAGTCAAAGTATAAATTTTTCAGTTCAAATCAATATATGGAAGAAAACTAGAAACATTAGCTATGTTACTCTGTAACTATCATGAAGCACCCATCTTGATGCTGACAAATCACTGTTATTTATGACCTAGTTGGCAGTCCCTTTTCTCTTCAGCCTTACAGACAGGCACTGTATAATGATTCAAACCAGACTGCCTACAAAGGTGTTGCATATTCAGTAATATCCAGTGTCCTTGCATGTCTTGGTCCTTTGGGATTCATCTCTATGGATGCTGAAATGGTACCAGAAGATGCAGCTCAACGTATGGTTTCCTACACAAAGCAAAAGCGGTCATCCAAAGGGTCTCCAGTCTGGAAGGTGACATAGGAAGCTCATGGACTGGATAACTGTGTACCAAGCATATGACAAATGGTCACAGCCTAATCAATCAATCAATCAATCAACCAATCAATCAATTTCAATACCATGTTTAATACCTGCTCATTTTAGGTACATAATGCACTTGTAGTTATTTCTAGTAATAGTAACGAAAGAAACTAGAACCCAACATTCTTGACACTGACATATTTGATCCCAAAATTGGCACCCAAATTATTTTTTCCCTTCAAATTATGGAAAGGCATAGAAAAGCAGTGTAGTGTTATGCTTAAGTCCACATTCTTTGTAGACTTTGCTGAAAACTTTATTGAAAAGATTTTTTAAATTCTTATTATTAACACTGTATTGTTAACATTTCCACAGTATTGAGGATAAATACATCTTCAGTCTGGCGAGGTGTTGCTTTGGTAGTGGAGCATACACAGCTAATGATATGCTATGAAAGGAAGACTGAAAACAAGAACGGCCACATACGCTTGTTTTATCATGAAAGTGTAAATGGCCCGTTTCACTGCTACATATGTAAAACAATATCTATCTATATATAGATATAAATAACCCAGGTTATTTATATCTATAAATAATTCAGGTTTTGGTGTTGGACCCTAAGGAGAAGCCACGCTTTCTCCATTCCAGTTTTTTGTGCTTTCAGGCAAACAGCTTCAGTTCCCAGGCAAAGGCACTTCTGCCCTGCTCAGGCTCTCTCAGTGCCACCGCGGCAGCGGGACAGCAGTCAGAGGGGAGGCAGGTGCCCGACTGCACAGGAGGCTGCAGTACCGAGCCAGCAGCTGGACACCCATCACACATCCCGTGCTCTGCCCAGGTCAACACCCCCCGGCCGCTCCCCATCCCCAGCATTTCCCCCCTTTGGGAGCGGGGACGCGGCCACAGCCCCCACCAAGAGACACCTGCCATCCAGGCCCTGCCCCACGCCCGCCGCCCTCCCCGAGGCCCGGGCCGCGCACGCCCCTGCAACACCCCCGCCAAAGGTGCCCACCTTGTTGAGGTGCGGGTTCCTGGTGATGTCGTAGCCCCGCTTCTTGACGGCCAGGGCGCGGCCGGGGCCGGCCGGGGCGGCGCTCCCCGCCTGGCTGCTGCGGGCCCGGCTGGCGGCCA
>VYXD01002663.1:0-11478 GCA_013397195.1 Hylia prasina
GGGGTCGGGGGGGGGGCTCTGCTCCCGTCATGGCTTTAAAGTGCCTTATGGTGAACTTGAACCTTTTTGGCTACTTGAACCTCTCTGGTGTCAGGAACCAAACAAACCATGGGCGGGCGGCCCCTGCCCCTCCAGGCCACCTCTGCCTGTCTGTATGTCTGTGTTTGTTTTTTTTGTTTGTTTTTTTTTTTTAAAACTAAGGCTGCTTGGTAATAGACAGAGAAGCAGGGACTTCCCTCGTGTCCAGCTGTCTCTCCATTCTGCACCCCTGTCCTAGAGCAGCTCAGGACCGGGGGCACTGTAGGGCTGGGGACAGGGACATTGAGAGTCTGGGGCACTGCAGGGATGGGGAGGGGGCAGCATGTGTGGGGGGAGGGACATTGAGGGGTAGGGGTCAGCATGGGGCTGGGGGCACCACAGGGATGGGAATGGGGACACCATAAATGTTGGGGACAGGGATGTGTAGGGGCTGGAGGCACAGTGGGCATGGAGGTGGTGGCACCAAGGTGCTGGAGATGGGAGCTGGGGGACATTGAGAGGCTGGGGTCACAACAGGGATGCAACCAGGGGCAGCATGGAACTGGGGTATCACAAGATCAAGACCACCATGGAATGGTGGATGGCAGCTCAGAGTACCAGGACTCTCATGCCTTGAGGACCAGGTGATTTATTCATCAGCTCTTCCCACCCAGTGGCTTTCAGCTTCCACCGCACTGGTGGGGCTCCAGCCACATCCCAGCACCTGGAACCGTGTTTTTGCTGCCACACAGCACTATCCTGCTGTCACTGTGCCCTTGCCCTCACTTTCACTGTTCTTGGCCTGCTGCTGGTAGTTGAAATCTTGCTGGGAGAGTGAAGTTCAGTGTTGGCATCCAGCATCCCCACTGCTGTGGAGAACAGGGGGCATTGCTGCCTCCACAGCCAGCCTCACCTGCAGAGCAATCTGTTCTTGTTGGCCACCCAATGTGGCTGCCCACATTGCCCTTCTCGCTCTTTTCCTCCTTCTTCAGTTGGGCTCACAGCTGGACAGCTATTCTGGAGCGGAGTGTCTGTCCTTTACCATGTCCTCGATGTGCTGCAGCAGCTGCTGCCCTCACTCCTGGCCCCACAGCTCCCGCACAGCACCCAGCCACAGCCTTGGTGTCTCCTCATCACTGGAGTCCCTGCAGGGGCAGGAGAGGGCAAGGCTGAGCTGCAGCACACCCCTCCCCCCCACTGCTGCAGCCCCCCAGGCTTGGGAGGGCTCCCAGCACCCCTCTGCTCACATCTCCTCATCCCCAGAGTCCGGGTAGCTCAGGGGGGCCATGCAGATGGAGCAGGTGTTGTTCAGGGCTCTGTAGCACTCACTGCAATACAAACCTGTGGAAAATGGGGCTGTCGGGGGGGCATGAAATTTTCTGGGGAGGGGATCCCCAAGTTGTGTGGACTCCTGCCTTTGCAGCTGGGTGTGATGCAGGTGCTGAAACCCAGCAGCTGGATGCCCAAGAAGTGAGTGAGGCGGGTGAGGGCAGGAGACCTGTGGGAACATGGTGATGCTCTATGGGTCAATGCCATCCTGGGGGTCCTTCACACAGACCCTCGGGGATACCACTGATCTCTTCCATCCCACCAGGGGCAATTTACCTGTATTCACAAATCTGCTGCCATTAACGTACAGTTTTTGCCTGGTTCCTGTAAAGGTTCTTCCCTTAAATGTTGGTATCTTGACTGCTCCACAGTGTGCTGCCAGTCATATTGAAAGGGTCCTTGCTTTTCAGTAGGGAGAAAAATGGCTTCATTTAAAGTTGATGTCACACACATGACTACTTTTCTCCCTGGTCCATTAGCACAGCTTGGTATTTTGCCAGTCAGCTTAGAGAGATCCAGTGATCCAGTGATGTCCTTTTGGATTCCAAACAGCCAGCAATGGCATATGGAACTAGTACAGTTAGTGATCATCCCAAAGTGAATTTCTGGGCCTCCTGCATCATTCGGATGGTGACTGCTATGGCCCATAAGCATGCTGACCATCCAGTTGCTTGGAGAAGGATGCCACTGGCCTTTGCTGACTTCCAAGCAGCTGTGTCATCCCCACAGAGGCTACTTGTTGCCTTTTGTGCACAAATCATGAAAAGGGATGTATCTGGAAGGCCTAAAGTGTTACTTCCATGAGCATCCTGTATGGTGTTAAAACTGGTTCAACATTCTCAGGGCCATTCCAGGAATTCTTCAGGGCCTTTGATTGCCAAATAAAGCAATTCTTCAGGGACTTTGATTGGACTAAATATTAGTCCAAAAGTTTTGAACCTGTATAGGGCAAAATCCTGCTACTAACAAAACTCCTGCTAGCTATCTTTTAGCCCTATGAGCTGCAATTTGAAATATCACTACTTTTTTCCTTCTCCCAGAGCTCGTTGTCCTTTTCATACCTTAAAAGCTAAGTGTTGGGGGTTAGGTTTCTTCCTTTTTATTTAGAGAATTTTTTCCCGGTAAAGTTGCTAGGAGATTAATTACTGGGTGCTTATGTGTGTTTGACCAAAACAAAGAGGTGGCCAGAATTCGGGAGGGAGAGATAACGCGAGTTTTGGGGCAGGTAAAGGACAGGGCTGGGGGCAGCTTCTCTCTCTTGCTCTCAGCATCGGAGAGAGGACGGCGAGGCTGCTGCTTGCTGCGGGAGGAGTTCGCTGTCACCGCCAGGGCCGGTCCTGAGGAAATCTACCATCTGCTCGCGTGCCCCGGAACTCTGAGCTGCCTCCTCCTGCCCTGCTGGCCAGCCCAGTCCCTCTGCCGCCGTTTTCTTCGGCACTGCTTGGAGGCTTTTTGCTGCTCTCTGGCCCCGCACCCTCCTGCCCTGCCGGGACATCCCCGCCGTTCCAGNGCTCTCTGGCCCCGCACCCTCCTGCCCTGCCGGGACATCCCCGCCGTTCCAGCTACCACCGGCGAAGCTTCTGGTCTCACCCACCAGCCCAGGATTTTTTCACCGTTCCAGCTTGGTGCTCTCGAGAGATCAGATTGTCCCGGGTTTTGTGAAACAAAGACCCTCGAGGTTCCTAGTTTTGTTTACTATTAATGCTGTAGTTGTTGTTGGTTGAGTATCTTGTTATACATACTAGTAAAGCACTGTTATTCCCATCCCCATACCTCTGCCTGAAAGCCCCTTTAATATTCTAAGTTATAATAATTTGGAGGGAGGGGATTTGAATTCTCCATTTCCTACAGAGGTCCTGCTCCTCCTTAGCAAATACCTGTCTTTCAAACCAAGACACCAAGGTATTGGTCTTGCCTTTTTTTCCTGGAAATTCCAGCAAGTTCCAAAAAGTTCTGCAGGATTATGGTCACTTTCAAGGTTTGTTCCTGGTCAGCTCCAATTAGGATGTAATCTACACACTGTAAAAGAAAAAAGTTACTTCCCCCCCGCCCCTCCCAATATTTTTCTACTTCTTTTGCCAAAACCACCAAATAAAGTGGGCTTGTTTTTGAATCTTTGAGGGAGCACTGTTGAACTTTCTTCCAGCCACAGGATTCTCTCATTCATAGGCAAAGATTGTTTGGCTTTGCTTATCTATTGGGATACAAGAGAAAGCATCCCTTAAAGCCAAAACAGTAAAATAAAAGTTTATTTCCAGTACTGAGGTTAGCAAGCCATAAAGATTTGGTACAGTTGGATGTATATCTGTGCATATTTGATTGATTGCTCTTAAACTTGTACTAATCTGCACTCTCGAGAACAAGGCTTCTTTACCTGAAGGAAGGCATCTAAAAGTCAAATTGACATTGTCTGAGTATGCCAAATTGTAAGAATGTGTATGTCAATGGCTCCAGACCTTTTTGTGCTTCTGTCTTTATAGGATATTTGTTTACTTTTAATGGTTAATCTTTTGGTTCTGAGTTTTTTCTCTTAACTGGAGACATATTCTTTGCTTCACTTCATTTTCCTGTGGCCCATGCGGATCACTGCATTTGAAATGGCGGCCAGAATATTTTCTCCAATGTCCTCCAATGGTTTACACATTAACAGACAGATCTGAGTTTTCCAGCCTGTCTCAGGTGGAACGTGAAGCTGCATGGTATTCTCAGAAAAGGTTTAAGGTTTTGTGCATTTAAGTTACAAAATATATCTCATCCCAGCAAGGGAAGGGGGCATTATGGCATATATAGAAACCGATGAGTTATTTTAGTGCCACCAGCTATACATGCCGTGGGTGGTAGGAGTGGCTACAAAGCTCATTTTCCTGCTGCCCCAACAATCTGTACTGGAACTTTCCTCAGCAGGCCCTTGCAGCAAGTTACTTCTGAAGGTGTGGCTCCACTATCAAAACAAAAATCTAGTGTTTCATACCCCAGCTTTACTGGAATCAGAGTATCAACTGGGTATGCCCTGATATTTTCCCCTGGTCCCCTTCCCTCACTGTCAAAATCCTCCACCATCATAACATTTACCTCTTATAACTGACCCCTTCCATCAACAAAGAGCACATTCAGGTCAAGACCCCCAAATCCTTCCTCTTCCTTCTTCTCTAACACCAATCTTTTTTCTTCCACAGTAAAAAAGTTTGGCCCTTAAGTAGTTACACTGTTCCCATCCTATCTATTGATTACAGCCCATCGCCCAGTGTTTCCTTGTGACTTACACGGAGATTGATCCCAGTGATCAATTACACTGATAAATCTACACCTTTTGTAAAAGCAATATGAAAAGGGAACATCAGTGTATTTGCCAATCCAAGAATTCCATCCACCCATCCACTCTTGCTTGAATATCTCTGGAGCATTGCACTTTGGATTTGCTCTTTGCTATGATGCTGCAGAAGATTTGGAGGAGTCACTGATCATCTGGCTGGTGCCTGGTAGAGTCTTGTCAGTTCGGGGGCAGCAAGATGATCCAGGTAAGGCCTTATGGCCATCCCAGCTGAGTCACCATAATGTCCCCTGTCCTGCTTTAGGGCAAATTTGGGAGGAAACCTTTGAATGGGATCCCTCCAAAAAGCAAACCCAAGTGGTCCCTCCCCCAACTGGTCCAGGAAAAATTTCCTTAGAGGAAAGTGGAAAAAACCTGTTTATTCAACAAGTGAAGTGTTCACAAGCATAAAAAATGCTTAAAGCATAAAAATTTGTTTATATTAAACAATAAAGCCTCTTGTCATCCTGAAGAGAGATGGCAAAATTGAGAAAGTCCTTGCCTTGGTTGTAGCTCAGCTCGCCCAGTCTCTTATCAGTTCCTCCGGTGCTGGAAAATGCCGTCCTGGGCCACAGGTGTGAGTGAGCTCCAGGTGTTTTTCTGTGTTTTTCAGTCCAGAACAGGTTTAAATAGTTCCAAGAAAAAGAAAAAAAAACAGTCCAGGGAAATTCTCTGCCTCAGCTAGCTCAAAAAAAACTAACTCAAAAGCAGAGGAGAGCTCTTACTCACTGTCCGTCTGCAGACAGCACAGACCAGGAGCTGAATGTGGAGGAATAAGTGCAGTTCCTGCATACAAACCTTGCACTTCATCCACCCTCTTTGCTCCTGGAACCAGTCTGAAAGGTGTAGAACTTGATATCCAGCAAAAACAGAACAGACAGTTGAGGATAAATCATCATAAAGTCACCCCAGGACATCCCCAAAGTGGGTTCTTTCCCATAGAGTGCCAGGAACTGATCCGCACCCAGAGCTGGGATATTTGTTTCTTCTATGTCTGTGTGGAGATGGGCGCTGGGTAGTGAATCCTCAGCTGTCAGTCACCTGCTTTGATACCCTTCAAAGAGCAACAGATCCACACTTCCCATAAACACCACAATCTAAAGCTATGAATAAGCTATGGATAAGGTATGGATCATCTGCCACCCTGGGCTGCAACTTCCTTTGTCTCTCCTCAGAGATCCAGCACATGAGTATTTACTGCATGTGCCCTCTGGAGAAGGGCATCAAAACTTTCTTTCAAGTTAGTGGGGAGATAGCTGCTAGCTGCCATTCTTAGGGCTTTGGACCATGAAGTTATGTCATTGCAGAGCAATATGAGAATTGGAAAAGGGACTCAGGTCTTTACAAGATGCAAAGGCAATCACACAAGATCTAATTATACTTCAGCACAGTGGTGCTATGAGCAGCAATGCAGTGTGGAATGAAGGTAGAACAGCAATATGTGATGGCACATATTGCTCACAAAGACACAGATAGGGAAAAAATAAGATTTTGATTTCCCAATCATATTCACAGGATCCTGAGGAAAGGGATGGAAATATCTTGAGTGAGTCCTCAGATTCCAAGGTTGACCGTTAGCCAGATTTAGCAGAAAGGGAGGTGGTAGAAGCACAACTCCTCATCAAATGGGGGGCAGAGGGATCTGCTAGATGGAGGGGTGCACTTATGCTCCAAAATGGAATTTTTGAAGATCTGTCAGCAGAAGAGAGGAGAAGACAAACTGATACGGATTTTGTCAGCTTGAAATCGTGGGGCTGTGTCTGTCCACTTATTAATTGGTGAAAAAATTTATTAAGCCCTATAGGCAGTAATGATTAGATATCCTGGGGATGGGCTCAGTGACAAAGTATCAGGGGTCCTATTTGACAGGATATTGCCACCCCTATGCTTTATCAAGGGTTGTGTGCAGCAGTTTTAACAGCATATGCTGTTAAATTAGTGTCACCCCTCAGAAGCTGATGTCCAAGGCAGAAGGTTTAAGTTTCCTGCAGCAGTTGGGATGCCTCATGCTCTGATTACAGGATCTAGTCCGGATGGGGCAGCAGTAACCAAAAGTATCAAAATACAGCTTTTGAGAGGGGCGCCTGTTTAATTGAAGACCTTGATTTTGCCAGCCATCAGAGCGCTACTAGTAATATAGGTGTCCTAGCAAATACCTTAGGGGAAATTTGGGCTGGAAATTTCAGAACAAGCTGTGCAGGTGGTGAATGAAAATCATCTCACAAAACTGAATACTTACCTCATGCGTGATGAGGAAACAAATGTTGAATGGTCTTGTGCCCCATGATCAGTGTCCCATGATCAGAAATAAATAGGATCTTAACAGCAAAAATGTTTCATCATTGACAGAAGTCAAAGCCTATGCAAAACATTCTTCTCTTTCAACCCATCACCTCACACCAAGACGCTATCGGGCAAATGCTATCACAGTAGAAATGGACCAGGAAGAAAGTTGTTTGGCAATGGACAAAGACACTAGAAGAAGCCTCTGATGCCTGCAAAAATATTTTGATTGAACATGCCAAATTACACACTCCTAAGGAAATCCTTTTGAATTTAAAGTAACAGTTCTAGGCAATAAAGTCTTCTGAGGATTTTGGCAGACAAGTGGGCTGAAAAGTCAGAAAAAATCTCTAGGATTTTGGTTCAAGGCATTACAAGGCTCTGCTATACATTATAGCCCAATGGAAAAATTAATTAAAACTGTAATTTGGGCATTGCAAGAAACAGAAAGAATTACAGGCCAAAATACTGTGACTGTACCTTCAGTATAAAACATAGTGAGGATGAAATTCTTCCAGATGGTGTCTCTTCCAAAATGTGGAATTGTTTACATCAATGGATTCTGTGCTGGGACTACAACCTATTAATCTAGAAATGACCATTTATATAACAACTCCAGACAATGCAGTATGGTTCTGTACTCTGCATTCTCCCATTCTACATCCTCTGTTAGTATAATATTCTCAAGTTCCTGTGCTTTCGGTATCTTTGATAATTTCCTGTGCCTTATTTAGGGGGGATAGCACTGGAACTCTGTTACTGGTGTCACAAACCAAACATGAAATTGAAGTTCAATCTGTAAAAGCACAATTCACAGCCCTTCAATCTCTGCAGGCAATCATCCCACATGAAATTCCTAAGCCTGGAGCAATATTATCTGGAGGAACTGGGGCAAAACTGTGTGTATTACTGGACAGAGATGACACTCCTATTTTCCTCCCTTATCACAAGCTGGTTCCTTGTGCTTTGTAAGCCACACAGCAAACACACACCTTGAATACATTTCTGCAAGCGCAATATGTAAAAACTTGTGTGTAAGTTTTTACTGTAAGTAAACTATTATTATTCTTTCAGAGTAGTGACTATGGAGCAGCTAGCATGTACCTTCATGGAAGGTTTAACTTGGACATCCAGGGCAGCTTGCCTTAAATTCGAGATTAATTGAGTAACTTTATAACACTGATTACTGGTGAACTACCTCCCTCTTTGTCACAGGCAGGATGGGAGCTTCAGACAAAATTTATTAGAGAAGCACTCACCTTGTGTCACGAGGTGCAGAAATGATGCCCTGGCTTTCTAAACTTCTCACAGAGGAGTCTGGGTGTGGAATCCCAGGCCCAGAGGTGGTCAAAGGTTTATGTCTAAAGGATCATACAGATGTACCCCTACCTTTATACAACTTTATGGGATTAAGGATGGCTAACCAAATATATTTATATAAATATAATAAATTATTTCTTTAATTCTATTACAATACTGATAATGCTTAGACAAAAAGACCTTAGTTGGATTATCTAGTACACAGGACAGGCAGCTGTAACTTCTAGCATAATGCTCTATTTTTGAAACAATATTGACGCAATTTCATTAAAGCTAGAAAAACCCACAAATTTTAAGTAGAAATTGATCTTCCTCACCTCTATCAGCAACTGTGGACAAATCTCTTTTGCTGAGCCTCAAGGCGTAACCTGTGTAACCTTGAGGGGCATCCCCACTCATGGGAAAGATTTTCACACACACCTTAGGGGTTGTGTTAGAAGTCCTCACTGTGAAAATGTGGGACTGGCTTTTTATAGCACATGACTGTCAGTCACATTCATTTTTAGATTATGCATTGCTAGGCTTACTCAGCAAAATATGTTTGCTGATGAAAAAGGTGTGATCAGCTCTTTGGTTTCTTCTGCTCGACACTTCTGCCTCTAACTTCCATATCAGGGCCTGCACATGCCTGCTGCTCCTGGATTCAGGCAGGGAGCACCTGTCGTGTATATCCTCATGCACTCTGTACTTTCCTTCTTGGCTATATCAACCATCATGTTCTCTGGATCCCAGTCTAAAGCTAAATGGACTTGTTTCCACATAGGGCTGAATTAGGAATATGTATCAGCAAAAGTAGCTGTGGTAGACGCTCCCCCTTATCACTGATAACTTGAATTTGGCAGGCAGCCAAGTGGCAACCACACTCCTCTTGCAGCCTGTGCAAGTACACTGCACCCAGAACCATGGTCCTCTGCGGGTTCCTTCTTCACCTTATGTAACATCACCTTTTCATTCTCCCAGAAGGTGAAATGTCCACCTACTCCTCATACAGAGAAATGAGCCGGCACAGGAGCCATCAAGTGCACTGCTTCTGTCAAAACACACCAGTGCAATGCACTTTCCTTCTCAGATCTACATACTGTCACATTCTGTCTCTCTTGTAGTATGATTCTAAACCAAAAAGTTTTCAGCTGCATCTTGCACAGATAAATGTGTGCCAGGAAAAGCTTTCTTGGACTTTGCCCCTTATGTGTGGAAACTTGTATTCACTCCACAAGAGGCAACAAATTATGGTATTTTTTTACATCCTGAGGGAATTCAACATTCTCAAAAAGTGATAGGTCAGACCTGAAGGGGGAGAAGGAGGTGGAAGGCTGGGAAACCATCCTCTCCTGTTCTCCCAGTAGGCTAGGTGCAATCATTAAAACCCCAGACACAGCATCCCAGACCAGGACAGGCAAACAATGAGTACACATCCAAAAGGATCTTTGTTGCCATTGATGTTGACTTTCCATAAACTGATATCACAAAGTGTATCCACAAAGCAATCTTGGTTTCTTTCTCTCCCTGATCTGAAAAAGGGCATCATTCATGGTGGGCAAATGGCTCCACATACATGGACACATATACAACGTTAGGTACCACACCCACATGACTAGACCCAGAAGCATAGTGACCAGGGAGTTCTGTACCCAATATAAAAATGTTTTGGACAATATTGTTATTTTGTCACTTTCTCTCTCAAGCCCCTTTAGTTGTGCACCAAATTTGTCTTAGTTTAAGACTATTTACAAGGTGGAGTCTGGGAAACAAACTACTGCTCCTTTTTAAGCACTCCCCTTTCAACAGAAGGAGGGACAAATATGAAAATATAAAAGTGAAAAAATAACAGTTTACTAAAAAACAAAACATCAATTCATCAGGAAACAGCAATAACCAAAAATACAAAGGCTCTAAAGCAAAGACTGAAACAGTCCAGCAGAAACAACAAAACCAAAATGTTAGAGAAGCCCCTGCCCCAAGATGGGGCTGCTGTATGGACTGCATGGACCAAGGACAAAGACAATGTGACAGGGAAGCCTCCTCCCCCTGTATGGCAGTCTCCATAGAAGACCATGAAGCCCAGGCAACAAAGACAAGATGGAGGAGAAGTCTACTTCTTCTGACAATGTGGTGAAGGGGGGAAGAAAGGAAAAACAACACAGCAAAGGATCTTCTGGGTTTACAGAACTCCCTCTTCAACACCCCCCCGCCCAAAAAATGACCAGCGTTTTCTTGTCAAGCTTAGGAGTTGGGTGAGCAAGGCAGTGCAAGGCAACGGGGTGGAGGAAGGGCAAGGGAAGAACACAGATGGGTCCATAAGAAATACAAGGTTGAGGTAGGCATGGGAAGGCAAATCAAAGGAGGGGTAAGCCTTGCAAGAGAAGGCCAGGAATGAAAGCAGTAGACAGGTCAAGGGGGGGATGGCTATGCAAGGTAGTGCCAGGGTTGGGTTTACAAGGCAAAGCAAGAGAGAACTACATCCAAGGATTGCTCCCAGACAAAAGCTTCCAGGACAGACTGGTTTGGCTGGCATTAATCTCTTATGGGCTTCCTCTCATCTGCACCTGAAACACTGAGGCTATGTGCTTTACTTCCTATGGAAAAGAATTGTCATTCTCATCCAGGAGCTCATGACGGAAATTTTGATTTCACCTCCAAAATGAAATACATCTGTTATAGGTTGACACGATTTGGTTTTTTGCTTGAAGGAGGGTGTGGGGTATTACCCTGCCAGGACCTAAACTTCCTTTAGAAAAGCTGAACACCTATCAGAGGCCAGTTCTTGGCTGTCGGCAGGTAGTTTAACCACTGGGAAAACAGGATGCAACTTTTGTTAATACCCTATAAAAGCTGAGAAGGTGGAGCAGTCGCTCTTGTTCTTTCCTGGCGAGCGACCGGTAACACCTCACAGCAGCTGCCGTGAGGGGCTGGGCCGGGCCTGGCCCGGCCTCGCGGAGCTGCTGTCCCTGCCGGGAGCAGCCCCGGCCGTGCTTGGGCCCGATAACAGCGAGCAGTGGGGAAGGGAGGAAAAGCCCCGGCAGCTGCCCGGCCGGGGCTCGGAGGATGTTTCTTCACCCGCCTTTTCCTGAGGCCTCCAGGAGCTGCTGGCCCCCGAGAGAGCGGCCCGCACCCTGAGACCGAAGGGTGGAAAAGAAGGCACCCAGCACCTTCCCACACCGCCAGCGTGGTTTGGAGGAGTTTGCAGCTCCCGCCGGCAGAGGCCACGTGGTCACCAC
>VYXD01002664.1:0-40577 GCA_013397195.1 Hylia prasina
TGCACCAGTGCTCAAAGTGCTTCAATGAACACAAGGCAGTAGAGATGATGAAAGAGACCCAGTCAAATAAATTAAAGCATTTCAATGCAGATAAATGTAAATCCAAACATCTGAGAATTGCAAATACACGCACGGGAAATGGGAAAATGTATTTTAATATGTAGAGAGTGCAGAGGACTTAGGAGTCAAAGCAGATAAACAGCTTGAGATGAGATATTGGTGCAGTCATATGACCACGGGTCTGATGCAAACCCTGGCTGATTTCATGGCTGTGTGACACTGAAGAGATTGGTACTGAAATGTTCAGTACATTCCAGTACTGGTTTAAAATGGATGCTAAGCAACATGATGTGGGTCAGAAGACAAAAATTAGTTAAGGCTTAGAAAACTCTTTTTCAGCAAAAGACAGAACATTAAAATCTTTAAATAATTCCAGAGACAGAAAAACAAAAGCAATCTATTAAAAGATCTTTAAGCTAATGGGAAAGACAACAAAGAGTTGGAAACATCAGTTATATTCTAATCAGAAGCAAGGTGTGGTGCTTGGGGGGTTGATTAACCACTGGAACAAATGGTCTGATTTCTGAATCTGGTTTGCTGGTTAAGCCTGAACATTTTGGAGTGATAAATACTTTTAAAAAACACAGTTATGAGATTCAGTGGTCAAGTAATTGAGCTGGGATATAAGCAATCAGACAGATCTTCTAATTACTTCCGAAAATCAATGCATCATCAATGATCTACACAAAATTTCCACTTTAACTCAAAAAAAGGAATGTTTAATGCAGCAAGGTTGTGTTCTTCTGCAAAGTGGAAAGCATCTGTATTGCCTAGATGTTGTGTTTGCCCTGAACATGAGCTGCACCATTTCCAAATGGAATTATCAAAACTGTGTAAATGCATTCTATGTAAATATATTTATAAAATATGTAATTCAAGATAATTTGTTTATATTTACACTACATATAAAGTAGTCAGATAAGTACTCTAGAAACACACCATTTAGATAGATCCAGGTGGAGTGTGTTTATTTCTTAAGTGGTGCTGCTATATTTAATAAAAGAGTGCAATGCGTTGGGGACAGACAAAAAAAAAGGATACCAAAACATGTGGATGTATAAACAAGAGAACTCATCTGCTGAGAAATTATAATTGCAAAAAGCATTTATTAGTTCTCTGGTAAAGGTAGCTAATGCCACACTATTTTCTTTGAAGGCAAACTATTGATTTCATTAATAACTGGCAAAGTGTTTCACCACGCCACCCACCCTCCCTGACTTCTGTGTGGACCCAAAACCACAGTCCCTTGTCACATATCTAGTGTGACATCCCTTTCTATGCCAGAGGGGTAGGAACTAAATGGTCTTTAATGTTCCTTCCAACCCAAACTATTCTATAATATCCTAGAAGAAAAGCTTTGTCTCACCTAGGGTGCAACAAGGTGTCTTCATGAGGTTTAAATGCTCTTTATGGTCTGTGTAGTTATGAAGAACTCTGTGAAAATGTTTAATTTATCTCTATTAAGATCATGTTCCTTGAAATGATCACTACTTGCCCTCCAAAAGTCTTCTGTAGTGTCAAACCACAGGCACAATTTTCAATTGTTATTCCATTCCCTAGTCTGAGAAAGGAAGGTGTGGTTTCTTTTTTACTCATTTTAGTGTCACCTACAGCAGCTGAGGTGGGAGGTGAGGAGAGACACAGGCCCCCTTTCCCCCCCATGGTTGTTCACTAAACATTTGGAGCCAAGGAAGCTCCTCTTTGCTCCAGAACTGGCTGCAGACTCCAGCGATCTGCACTCCAGATTGTTCCCAGCACCACCACCAGGAATTCTTACTGCTCTGGAAGGCAGAAGGAACCTGCCTGTAAATACATCATCAGCATTTCCCATCTGCTCTTGCAGACAGCTTCCTTTGACAGCAAGACCACCTGCTGTGGAAGCACGGCTGTTTTTCCAAGAATCGTCTCCTACAACAAATAAATAAATTAGGAGGGGGCCCACGCAAACCTCAGCAAGGCCCTGGGCAATGTTCTGCACCTGGGTTAACAATCCCCAGTATCCCGAGGCTGGGGATGGAAGTTTGAGAGCAGGGAAGGACTTGGGGATGCTGGTGAGTGGAAAGCTGGCCAGGTCCCAGCAGGGTGAAGTTGCAGCCCAGGGAGTCAATGGCATTGTGGCTGTGGCAGGATGCCTCACCCTGATAAATCTCACCTGCTTGTCTTGCAACCCAGTCAGAAGATACAAACAGTACAAGCTGTCTGTGCTGAGTTACCTGAGGCACCAGTAGGGTTTTATTGGTGCTGAATCTGCTAAAAAGCCACTCTGGCTGATAATTTTCAAACACACATCTGTCCCTTTGAGGTGAGGTTTGACAGATCAGCTCTTAAACTGCCCTGAAGGCATGTGACTGGCAGCTTCCTTACACTGTAAATCTGGAATACCTTCCTTACAGTCATATTCTTCCATATACACCTCAAAGTACATGGAGCTTTTCCCTGGGACAACCCTTCATGTTTGCTTCGCAGGGATTGAGAGGAAGAGGGAGTAGTACCCCAAAAACGAAGGGGGAGTGGTGACATACATCACCCTCTCATTAATTTTTTTTGCTACTTTTAATATATGATTGCTTTAATTTTAATTCCTTTAATACAGTGCACTTTGCCCTTTAATGTTATAGTCAATTATTGTCTTTAGCTTTTATACTGTGCAGTAATTCTGATTCGGATCTTCTGTCTGTTCATTTTTCTTAACAAACAAATCATCTTTCATAAACATAGCTGATTTATCATCATTAAAACCTGCAGGACAAAGTTTCAAAACTTAAACTGCTGAGGCTAAGATTGGGTCCAGCTGTCCCCTAAACTCCTCTCTCTGAGAAGGGTTTTGAAAACCAGGGGATCTTTTTAGCACCTCATGACTCAGCCTCAGGGCTTCTTTGATAAACTCCCACTCCACCCATGACAGGGGCTGCAACCAAAGCAGTGTGGGCAGCAGGGGTGGAGGGTGATTCTGCCCCTCTGCTCTGCTCTGGTGAGACCCAGCTCTGTGGTCCCCAATACAGAAGACATGGACCTGTTGGAGTGGGTCCCGAGGAGGGGCACAAAAATGATCAGAGGGGTGGAAACAACTCTGCTACGAAGAAAGACTGAGAGAGGCTGTGTTGTTGGAGAAGATAAGGCCCCAGGGAGGTCTTTTTGGAGCCTTCCAGTGCCTAAAGGCCACCTAGAGAAAGATGGGGATAGACTTTTGGTGTCACTGGAGTGATACAAGGGACAATGGTTTTAAATTAAATGAGGGTGCATTTAGATCTGATATAAAGAAAAAACTTTTTTTTTGCAATGAGGGTGGCAAGGTACAGGAACAAGTTGTCCAAAGAAATTGTGGCTGTTCCATTCCCTGGAAGTGTTCAAGGCCTCATTGGATGGGGATTTGAGCAGCCTGATCTAGTGGAAGGTGTCCCTGCCCATGGCAAGGAGACTGAACTAGATTACCCTGAAAAGCCTCTTTCAACCCAAACCATTCTATGATTTCATGATACAGAATCATTTGGATAATGCCATAACCATATCAAATAGTTTTATGTTTCATCTGGTTGTTCTCCAGTGCCATTTATTATTCAGTACTAAGCCAAGTGCTGACTAAATCTGACCACAGTGTACCTGGCAATATTGTGCCCACAATTAAACTGCTGGTTTCAACCAGCCCTGGAGAGAAGAGCTGAACACTTCTGAAGAGAGGCAGTTTGCAGTTCTGCTCCATTAGCCATTTCCAGTTCTTGCCTTCTCAAGAAAAATCCAATGCAATAATTCTCTTTATGTCAAAGTAATGAACACATTTCACCACAGCTGAGTCCACACTGAAAGACTGAAGTATCCCATGCTGCGCACGGAGAAAAACTGTTGAGAGGAAGAAAAAACCCTAAAATCTCTATTACTTCTGGAAGGGAAGAACTGCTGGCAAGTTCATATTTTGTTTAAAAACAACCAAAGTTCACAATGGTTCAAGAAAAAGGGTCAAATCAATTGGTGTCTGAAAAAAATCTGTTTATTCACTTTTTTTCCAGGTTAAGGAAGAGGTACTGACTTGGCAATTTTTAAGTGGTGCACTCCTTTAGAGAATGGTAGTGTTCCCTTTTTAAATGGAGTTTGTGCCACTGGCAGTGTTACTACATCATTTCCCACTCCGCTATTCCAGACCAGCACGGGTAATCAATCATTTACTTATCACACCAGCAAAACAGACTTTTCTTGGAAGGAGTGTAAAAAGTACTACAATAAAGCAATTTTGCCAATTTGAGTGTTCCACTTGACAACTATTTGCATAATAAGGTTTTGCCAAGATAAGAAGATTGGTAATTTTCAGCAGTATGGAGGGGATTGAAGTTTTTAAGCTTTTTTGCCCACTATCTACACACTCACAGACCTCCGCTCTTGATGTATGGTTCTTTTTAAAGTACTCCATCTGTCTCCATTGTGTAATGAATTCTGTCACTCTCAATTGTGCTCCTGAGCACTGAGCAGTGGAAGGGAGTTTGCATTTTGATTACAAAAAGGTACCGTCAGCTCTTATTACAATGGAAAAACCCATCTCCATGTGAAATTTTAAGGCACTTATAAGCTTAGTCTCCCCCTCAGAAGCTGCCTGTAGATCACACTGTCACCATCTGACAGTGAGAGCACAGGGATGGGCTGCGCTGTCGGAAGAGAAGTTCAGAGAAATGGGAGTAAATCCAGTTTCTTCCCTAAGAAGCTCATGGGAGGGATACAGCAGCGCTGTCATGTAAAAGTTGTTCCACGTGCAGCTTGTGTTGGAGCTCTGAGGGGCTATCTGGAGGAAAAGGGTGGCAGGAGGAGATCAAGCCTGTCAGCTTAAGTCTCTTTCCATCTCCTCAGCCTCATGAGCCAGTTTATCTCATCCTGAGACCTGTCAGCAGTTTTCTGTTTGGGATAGTGGGAGGGCAGGAGAAAGATTAGCAGAGCTTTCACAGGTTAAGCATTAACATACTTTTAGGGGCTTTGATAGCAAAGTGCTCAAGAAGGATTAGGATGGTAAGGAAAATGTAGAACACGTCTGCACCATGAAGTGGAAAGAGCTGCACAGATGCTGGGCTGGAGAGAATAAACCTCCTCAATGTGATGCTGTGTGGAGCTCAGACTGTCACTCCTGCTAAGGGACACAGTAAAGAAAACCACCATAAATCAGCTTTTTCCTAAACATTCTGGAAGCAAGTTTGCAGATTCAAAGTGTCCAGTGTCCAGCCAGCTCTGTGGGCAACTTTTTAACCCAATTCTATCACCAGGTGTGCTGCAGGTGGACTTATCTGGATGAAGCAGACAGGTGATAATCACAGGAAGTCTTGGCTATAGTGAGCCTCAGTTAGGGTGGCTCAAGATGCTGAAAGGATAAAGAGAAAGAGGAACCCAGTGCAAACCACAAGCTTAAGAGAACATGTTTTGATTTGCTGAGTGAACCAGTCAGTGGATCCCATGTGAGGCTATTCTGAAGGGGCAATGGAGTTCAGAAAATTTATCAGAGTTTTAAAGACAACATCCTCCAAGTACAAGAATGGTGGGAATGAGGCATCCCAACACTCAAAAAAACCAATCAGACATATCAGAACATGAATTTGGCAATGAAGAATATTCCTGACAGCTCCAATGCACAAAGGTAGGACTCAGGGGGCAGAGGCAGCAGGTTTTGAGCTAGAGTTTGAACTGCAGAGCTGTTGAGGTCCCTTTCAGCCTAAATTATCAACCAGTCTTACACATTTCCCTTGGAAAATATCATCACCTACCAAACTCAAACCAAGAGCTAAACAATGTGGAAAATGAATACACCCTTTCATTCACAGTTCTGGATTTGTGTGTCCCAGGTCCACAGTCCTACATCTGGGGAGGAATAGTCCCACACACCAGCATGGGCTGAGAGCCCGATTTTTCAGCCTAGAAAAGTCCCAGGTGTATTTTATCCATGTGTGTTGTATTAGGGATAAATATGAAGGGAAGCCCTAAAGGGTGCCAGGTGAGAGAACAAGAGGCAATGGACACAAATTAAAATAGAAGAAATTTCCTTTAAGCACAGGATTTAACCTTCTTTTTTTTGTGAAGGTGATCAAACATGGGAACAGCTTGCCTAGAGGGGTAGAGAAGTTTCCATCTTTGGTGATATTCAAACCTCAGCTGAACACAGCCCTGGGAAACCTGCTCTAGCTGAGCCTACTTGGAGAGGAAGGCTGGACAATGCTTTCTCCAGAGATGCCACATATGGAATTATTCTGATTGTCAGTGCATTCCTACCCAGCTCCCAGGCAGACATGGACTTCCTAGTCTTGACCCAACAGTCTGGCTTTGCCACCCTCTGTCCTCTCATTACACTGTCCCAGAGAAATCTCTCTGCAATCACCCTGAATTGATTGCAGAGAGCAGTAAGGAGATCTCCGTACAGTTAAAAAGCAGCGGTACCCAAAAAGCAGCCAGTGCAAGGTCACAGAACACATGGGGCAGAATAAAACACCATCCAGAGGCTGCAAATGCTGCTGTTCACTGCTCTCCAATATGGGCTACCAGCTGTCATATTAAGGTAGGAAGTGGCATGATAACAGTGTTAAAACTCCCTGTTAAAACTACATCTGTGCCTCCAAACCATTCCTCCACCCCTCCCTTTTAAATCCCTTTGTTAAACCCACTTTATGGCTGACAGCCTCTTACATACTTAGCAATAAAGAGGTTTAAAAGAAATAATCACAATAACTAACTAATAAACATTCTTCATTATTTCGAAGATGATAATAATCCCTTGCACTTGCATTGCACTTTACATATTCAGGCACTTTATAATCATTAACTAATTAGTCCTTGCAAAGCTCATCTAAATATTATTATCCTGTTAATGCAGAAAGAGAAGCTGTAAGAGAGAAGGTAGAGAATTTGCCTAAGGGCATACATCAAGCCATTTGCAGAGCCAAGATTGGAATTCAGCTCTTCGGCATCCTAATCCTTGGCTCATATTCCTCTTGCTGTCTCTGATAATATGGGCTAAATTACATGATAGTAGGATCATTTTCTTTAATATTCACCCCCAAATGCATGGCATGGAATATTACATTTCACCTCTTTGTTGTCCTCAGGATCACTTATTTCCTTCTCCCTCTCATTCTGCGCTGATATTTCCTCCTGCCTTTATATCACGAGGAAATCTGAGTAGCACCCATGGCCTATCTCCCATTTCTGCACTGGGATAATGGACTCGGCCATGTTATCCACAGATAAAAAGAGCAAAATTCGGGCATGCACCTTTGAGCAGGCATAGGAAACTCCAGATCCTAAGGGAATAACCTTATTGATGGTTCACAGACAGAAACCCCATCAAAAACAGCCCTTTGTTATTCGTCTTCTGATGCCTCAGCTTCACATGGAGGGGTGCAGCCTGATTTACCCCAATACCTTTTATACTCCTAAAGAAGTGTGAGGATCAACCCCTTTCCATAATTTTTTTAGATAAATTGAGGGTGGTGGTGATCACAGAATCATGGAATGGTTTGGGTTGTTAAGGACCTTAAGGATCGTCTCATTCCAGCCCCCTGTCATAGGCAGGGACACCTTCCACTATCCCAGGTTGTTCAGAACTCCAGCCAGCCTGGCCCTGGACACTGCCAGGGATGGGGCAGACACAGCTGCTCTGGGCAACCTCAAGGTAAAGACTTTTTGTTTTAAAGTCTAATCTAAACTTACCCTTTGTCAGTTTGAAACCATTCCCCCTTTTCCTGTCACTCCAAGCCTTTGTAAATAGTCCCTCTCCATCTTTCTTGTCATCTCCTTCAGGTGCTGAAAGGCTGCAATTAAATCACCCCAAATCCTTCTCTTCTCCAGGCTGAACAATCCCAGTTCTCTCAGCCTTCCCTCACAGCAGAGCTGCTCCATCCCTCTGATCCCCTGGTGCCTCCTCTGGACTCTCTCCAGCAGCTCCATGTCCTTCCTGTGCTGGGCCCCAGAGCTGGGGCAGCTCTGCAGGTGGGGTCTCACCTGAGCAGAGCAGAGGCAGAATCCCCTCCTTTAACCTGCTGGTGTTGATGGGATTTTGGGGAAAGATATATATTTTTTTTTAGTTTATTTTTCCCCCACTCAGATAATTTATACAAGAAAACCAGACCTTCACATGAAAGCATCATATGGCAACTCTGAAACACAATGAAGGATTTTGTTTTTTTTTTCCTGTCACATAAATCCAGACTGTGGAAATTATTCCTACACAAGAGAGTAGTTGCTAAATGTCTTCATGGTTGCAAAGTATGAGTAAAAGCACAGAATCATAGAGCAGTTTGGGATAGACAGGACCTTAAAAGATCATCTAGTTCTAACCCTCTTGCTATGGGCAGTGACACCTTCCACTAGAGCAGGTTGCAAGATGGAGTGGAAAAACAATGGAAAAAAATAAGTATATTTCTATCAAAGAGTATTAAGCATGTGGTTATCATGGTTAAGAAAATGCCTGAGTTAGGGAAAGTAGTGTCAGGGATGTATCATCACGTACCTGTCCCTGATGTTCTCCCCTCTGAAATTACAAAGAAAGTAAACTTTTACCAAATATGGTCATGCAGAAACCCTACCCAAATAACCCAAATTGGAGGCAGGTCCTGATCCCCTACTGTACTCTCTCAGTACATTTTCATTCTTGTTTTATTTCCTGCAGCTGTCATACTAATTCCCTAAGGTAATTTTGGTTAATTGAAAAGGAATGATTGCCATTGAAGGCACTCTTCCTAGCGAGGTAAATAATGTTTTTCCCTTTACCTTAATGTGCTATTGGATTTTGTTTAAAAATTTAGTTCATTTTAATTATATACCTTTTTATAATTGAAAAAAAAGGGCAATAAATTAAATTATTATTTTCCACACCAGTAGTGACAATTTTCTCAAGGAAATTAACCTTGACTGTGACTGTGTCTTCCATGTCTGCAGTAACACTCAAAGTGCCCTTCAGCCTTCCAGCATTTTGCCATTGATGAGGACAGAAAATCAGACTATGATCGATCCTGCAGCCCTAAAGATTAAATCTGAATTAAAAGGTAGTGGAATCACCATCCCTGGAAGTGTTCAAAAATGTGTGGATGTGGCACTTGAGGACTTGGTTTAACGGTGAACATGGTGGTGATGTTGGGTTGGTGGTTGGATTTACAATCTTAAAAGTCTTTTCCAACTTAATTATTCTGTGATTCTATGAAATCACCAGCCAAGGATCAAATTTGAACGGGACATCATGTTTCTGTTGAATTATTCAGTGAAACAGAGTTCAGGCTATTTTCATGTGGTATTTGCTTTTACAGAAAATTAATAGAAACTTAATACAGCTGCTGGCTGACCTACAGTCTGCCATGGCAGCCAACTTGAACAGATTTTAACTTGATCATCGCCTTTAGACAATCAGTACATTACATTGCACTGCTGAGCACTTAAAATTCATTATTAGTCATTCAAATCACAAATTTCAGAGCCTCATGAGCTTTTTAATGATTTTTTTTTTTTTCCCCCGAAGCTCATGGATGTATTAGTTTTACTTCCAATGACTGCAAATAACAACTGTTTTAAAAGCAGTGGTGAATTCCCAGATAAGCTTTTCCATGGAGTGGATTCACACTCAGGGTATTTCCAACAGAGTTAGCCTGGCATTCTCCACCAAAAATCCATGAGCCAGCGCCTTCAGACATCTCAGCTACCCCGTGAGTATCCACTAAAAGCAGTTACATTTGAGGTTAGAAACCTTTTCATTAAAAAATAATTAGAGCTTACTGTTGCTTGGGTCCTACTTGGTGCTTCCTCAGCCAAGATGCTGTCCCTGCTACTCTTCCTGCTGGAACAACCTGGGAACACCCAGCGTTCATTCATAGCAGCTCATCTGAAAGGTGTTAATTGGAAGTTGAGGTGTGGAGGCTTTTTCAGCTGCTCTAACCTGACTGCAAGAGTAGATTAAACCTGTATTCCCTCAAGCACTGGAGAACCTTTGAAGTAAGAATTGGGAAGGACTCAGAACTCCCTGATGGTTCCTAAAACTCAAGGTCAGCTCCAAACAGATTATGGGAAATGAATCTCTGTTAAGAAACAGTAGATAGATTAGCAAAATAACATTATTTTGGGTTTGGTGCATGTGCTTCACATAATAATGGGATTGTAATTTTTAAATACATTATCTCAATTGAAATCCATATCCCTTTGGGGAAAATTTCCATCTCAGTCCTGTATCACACACCCTTCATTTGCAGTTGTGTTCCATGACCACGGAAGCTTTACAAACCCAACGTGGTTCACCTTGAAGAGGTTGTTTTTTGTTGTTTTTTTTTTTTTTTACAGTGGAAGAAGCTTGTGAAGAGAGGGTGGAAAGCTGAGGGAAGCATCAGCCTGAAGAAAGCTGCAGCAGCCACTGCAGAAATTATAAATATATACAAGCCAGAGGGGCTTCTGATGGCAGGTGGAACAAATTTCTTTCCCGAGTTTCTAAAGCCTGTGTGCTGCATCACAGTCTGCAGCGATAACCAATCTCAAACACTTATCACAGGGTAGGATGAATTCCTTATTGAAGGAGTCTTTCTTTTCCCACTAGGAGCCCAGATGAATTAGTATAAAGCAGGCAAATCATATTTGGATGGTGTAAATTAGTTACAGCAAATCCTGATGTTTTTTACAGATAATTCATAAACTGTTTTTTAAACTGAAGTGACCCTCCACTCTCTTCTAGCTTGTGTGAAGGCTGAGTGTGCTTTACATACTGTGTCCTGTGTCTGGGCCTGCCTTGCTTGGAGATATTTAGCCTTAAGGTGGTCACTATAACCACAGGAAATTTCCCATCTGTATTTCTGAGGGATAGATTTATTGTCCCATTTCTTTTGGTCTGCTTTTTTTTTTTTCCCTTTTTCAGAGCAGGCTGCTAGGATTGAAGGACAGGTATTTTTCCAAATGGGCTTGTTACAGATCAGCTCTTTAATTACACCTACTAAAGAAGTAATGCACAGTGATACCCTGAACTTGTCCCTAATTAAAAATACTGTACTTAAAGCTTGCATGATTCCCTTCTGCTGAAATCTTTAATCAGGAGATGAATAAGGCTCTGGAGCCTTGATTAATAACAGGACCAAATGCTGTGCAGCTGAAAATGCCAGGGTATTAAATTTCCTTAAGTCACCTGGTGTCCCCATCTAATAGAGATCCTGGCAATGTTACTTATGCAATAGCAGAGAATAATTGAGGTGTAAAGTTACTGGTCCCAAATGAGACAAATGATCCCAATTCTCCTGGAGACAAGTCTGATGTGGATGTGCGCACTAATGTAATAAACAAGATCTCTTTGTAATTGCATCATTAAATAAAACAAATGGCCTTCTTCGAAGTAGTACCCATGGAATCCAATGCACAGGTGAGATGCACTGAAATCTCAAAATAATCCAAGTACAAGGGAGTTGGGAAAGCACAGAGATAAGTGTCCTAAACAAAAATAACACAGATATGACAGCCCGGAAAGTAAGATGAATTTTCAAAAGCACAAATTATGCAAAGAAGTAAAAAGTGTCTGATTGTTTTACTAAAAGTGCTGGGTTTAGATCAGGCAAAGAAACAAACCACAGATAATCCAAACTCATGGATATGAGCCTTGTTTTCCCTAGGCTGGTTCGAGAACAGCTGGTGGCAGAACAGATTCACAATTCTCAGGAGCTGTGAACAGTTAAAACTAAAATATTAAGAAGAAGAAGATGATTTCCTAAATTTTTAGGTACAATCTCCTCCTCTTGAAGAGAACTGTGTCATGTAATCATGCTTGGCTATTTCACTGCACTTAAAATAATGCAACATTATTACTTTAAAGGCATATAAAGGAATGAAAGTGGTAAGAAATAATTCCACAAGAGGTCCCAGGTACCACTAAAACTCAGTTAAAGGTTGGGCTTTATGATCTTGGAGGTTTTTTCCAACTTTAATGATTCTATGATTCTGTAATATGGGGAGCACTGTCACAGGAGCAGTGTAGAGTCCTGAATTAAGAACTGTAGAGGGGAGGCTGCAAAACTTTTCTTAAAATGTGCTCATTACTATGAGTTTTTTAGGAGCACACACTGAATCAGGCACCTGCATTGATGCCCTGACCCCTGCAGCTGATCAGACTGCACCTAAACCTGAGTCAGATTGTCTTCCCTGGACAGTCTCAATCCAAATTTAGCATGAATTGACTCAAGGGTGTGGTATAAGTGTTTGTTCTTCCAGTATTAGTGATCTGAGGGATACACAGTTCCCCTCAGCTCCTCATTAGCTCTCCTGTCATGTCATAAAGAGATAAACTCAGCTCTGAGTGACTTCAGTGAAGTGTCAGGTGCAGGAGCTCTGGGTTTGGGATTTGGGAGGTAAACAGTTGAATTCCCATGCTGGAACTTTATCCATGCACTGTCAGTGCTTGCATTACCTGAGCTATCACGTTTCAGTGCTGAGCTGCAGATTGCAGCAGGTGAAAATACCTTTATTCAGGTTACACCCCCCCTCTCCCCATCATGTCCCCTCTGCTCTTGCCTGAATTAGGGGTTTTTTTTGCTCAGAATAATCCACAGTGGCAATAGTCCCTCTTAGCACCAGAAATATCTTGCCTAACACATCTTATGGCCACATATGTCTTTTCAGGAACCTGTACATTAATAATTTATTCCCACCCTGGAACCCACAAGCTCTTTCCTTTCTCAATTTCAGCTTATGTGATACCATTTTACACTGAAAATTATTACTCCCTGAGTGAATAACCTGGTACTTTCTGTTAGGAAAAGTATTTGCAGCTTCACTACCAGGGTAAAAGTATTCTCTGTGATATCCTTTTCTTCCCCTGAACTCCCAATACCTCCTGACCGAGCACCAGGCTAGAATAACATGTGGAAATCCTGAACAAGAGCAGTCCCAGTATGCACTGCCAATTCAAATCCAGCAGCTACTGATCATATCTCAGCATCTCCCCTTAAACCAGTGCTTTATCCACTTTTAAGTCTTTTCTGTAATCTCCAGCTTTTTCAAATTAAGTATTCACTTTCCAAGTGATAATATATCAAAGACCTCACTGATTTTTTTACATGCATCCCATCAGCTTAATTTCCTTATCTAAAAGCTCTTGAATGTTATCATAAAAATAAATATTTTTGTGGCTGATTTAGCAAATGGATGATGGTCCCTAAAAAGAGATTACACAGAAAAATACAGATAACACAGCACTACATGATTTTGACCTATAGTTTCTAGTGTCTAGTCTAGTAATTCCAATATGGAACAGCCCATGAATTAAAGGCTTCTGGTTTCCACTCCCTGCATTGCCTGCATACCCCTTAGAAAGCATTATAATCCTTGCACATACAATCTGCATACGATCCCTGAAAGACAGATGATGGGGAAATTATAGTGAAAACAGTTGTAGCCAAATAAAGAAAATCTCTTGTGACTCCATCTGCAGATAATAAAGTGTTATTGAAATTTTAAATTTTTTTGTGTGTGTTGCAGTGTAATAATTCTCTTGTTGTTTTGGCATAGGTAGAATTGTAGTTGGAATCTGTGTTTTAAAGACTGTGGACGTGTAGAAGCCTCGTAAAATGCATGATATAATGTGCACTTATAATAAATACTGTTAATCATGCTTATGGCACGACTTAAAAAGGAGCCTGGAGTACCAAGCATGGTACAAATACCATCAGTCCTTTAATAAGGGATTGGAGCTGAAGTTGTTGCCATGAAATAGGTGAAATCAGCAGAGTGCCAGAGACCAGCTTGGTGTGTGGGACAACAGAGGATGACACAGCTTCAGCCCCCAGCACTGGTGGACAGAAAATGAACCAGGCCCTGGGGATCCCTTTTCCATGCTGTGCTGTGTGCCAGGCAGGGCTCACACCTGAGGTGGGACATGTGGACCTGCCTCCCAAAACATGCCCACCCTTTTCCTGCCATCCCCCACTGCCAGGCTGCTGAGGCTCTGGCAGTCACTTCCAAGATGTCCTGCCCAGCCAGGCAAGAAGTGATCAAAGAAGAGGAATTGCATAAATGTTTCTCTCAGGCCTTGCCTCTCGCTTTTAATAAGCGGATTTTATGTAAGCAAATTCATTTGTGTTTCTTCACTTATATTTTCATTGTGAGGCTTAAATCAATGCCATATTAAGGGCTGAAAATAATCCACTCAATGGTTATTACATTTATTCCTTCTTTTTTTTTTTTTTTTTTCCTCTTGATGCAGGCAGTTAAATACATAGATCACCGAGGAATCTGGCCAGTTTTTAAGACATTAAAGTGCATGGAAAGTAAAGTAATTCCTCAAATGGATATGATGGCTTGGATCAGCAATAGTGTGGCCAGCAAGACCAGGGCAGGGATTGTCTCTGTGCTGGGCACTGGTGAAGGGCACACCTGGAGACAGAATTGGGCCTCTCATGATAAGAAAGACTTTGAGGGGCTGGAGCATGTCCAGGGAAGGGCAATGGAGCTGGGGAAGGGTCTGGAGCACCAGGAGTGGCTGAGAGAGCTGGAAGGGCTCAGCCTGGAGGAAAGAGGCTCAGGGGGGACCTGCTCACTCTCTACAACTGCCTGACAGGAGGGTGTAGCCAGGTCAATCTCTTCCCCCAAATAACAGGCAACAAGACAGAAATGGTTTCAAGTGGTAACAGGAGAAATTTAGGTTGGGTATAAGGAATAATTCCTTCACAAAAGAGGTTGTCAAGCATTGCCATAGGCTGCCCAGGGAAGTGGTGGAGTCCCCATCCCTGGAGGGATTTAAAAGATGTGGAGATGCAGCACCTGGGGATATGGTTTAGTGGTGGACCTCGCAGTGCTGGGTTAACTGCTGGTCTCAAGGATCTCCAGGGTCTTTTCCAACCTAAGCAATTCCATTAATCTACTTAGAAAATAGATCAGATCATGAAGATGGGGCTCTACACCAATATGGGCCAGTGAAAAATGGACAGAACCATAGGAATGTTTTCTTCACTGCTTTCAATATTTAGGTTAAGATTGCCTTATGGATTCTCATCTTTGTCCCTGAATTTTCTCCTTTGATGTGGCCAAAGGTTCTCCTGCACCAGAGATAGGGCTACTTCTCTCACACAAATTTTCTCAAGCACCTCTGCAGAGCAGCACAATTTTAGATGCAGATGTTTCCTTTGAAGGGTTGTTAAAGTTACCTTAGACTGCCTGCATTTAAAACTGTGGCTCCTAAATCTCAAACCAAGCTTAGGAAAATGTGTGCCCCTAAGGACAAAACTTTGACATCACCCAGAGGATGTTTCAGGTCTTTATTGTATTTGGGTTACAATATGATAATGACAATAATGCTTTTACCTTTTGCTTCCTCAGGTCTAAAGACATGAAGAGATGGGCACTTCCTGACAGGGGAAATCCTGACATTTAAACGACTCTGTGACAACGTGGGGACTGAAAAGTCATGGAGTTTTCCTGGAAAGCCTAGCCATGGATTTCAGTAAGGAGGCAGCCAGTCTGTGGACCATCATTTGTTAAAGAAGTTGGGCTGAATCTTGGTTGGCAAAAATTCTCCCTGCATTTTGTCTGACTTAGTTCAGATCATAACTTACCATAAGCTTTTTGAAGCCTAATTAGACTAAACCAAATAGCAATTACAATTCCATCACTTATGTTATTCTGCTGTCAAAAAAGAAGAGGAAAAACACTCACATTTTGTTTGATTTTAGCTTTGTATGTTAACTAAGTCTAAAATGAATTTACCTATTTTTTTTTCTTAAAAAAAGTGTCATGTTGTCACACATCCCCCAAATAAATTACAGCATAATTAAAGAGCAAACACAGTAAATCAGATGAACTGCATCTTCAATTTGCACAGAAAATATTTGAACAAGACAAAAGTAAAGAATTTTTCCCAAGATTCACTGGACATAAGTGGCATCTTTCAACAATGGAAAACGGAATTCCAGTGTCCAAATTGTAGTCCAAGTATCCAAGTGTGCTTTTAAACAAATATGTTTTTCTAGAAGAATATAAAACTTCTCTTTCCTTCAAGAAGAACAGAATTGAAACATTCCAAAATCTGGCGCTGTAGCTTGCAGAGATGAGATAAACCAAGAAATTTGTAATGAGAAATCTGTCTGTTCTAATACAATCCTATATTAATCATTTAACAAATTAATAATATCACCATAAACTCTCCATAAAGAATATGCAAGTATTCGAGAAACTAATTGATTAAATTCTAGTTTTAAATCCCACCATGCATTCATTTTCTCTAATGTTTTTTTTCCCTCTCTGTTTTGTAATATTGAACTTAGTCCTGTCAGGAATGTTTTATCTCTTTGCTTGTTTGCTGACTTTTGGAAGTGAATTTCACAAACCTCTCCACTTATAACTCGCTGTCTCCCCTGAAGATACAAGGCAGATAATGTCAACAAATGGCTCTCTGTGTGTTCAGTGAACTAGAAAGCAAAATTTTGTACCTTAAGAATGCTCTTGTTGGAGCCCAAACTCCAGGAGTACTGCGGAAGGTTAAATAAATTGAGAGACACTGTCAGTGTTACAGGGGCTTTGCTTTCAGTACCTGGGAGTTTAATGAAAATGCAGCGCTGAGATTGGCAGAGCACAGCAACACTTTTAAGGTCAGATGATTCCCTTCGAATTTTAGCTTTGCTGAAAAAAGTAGAAAGCAACATGAATGAGGATCTGCTGTGCTTTGCATTTTGCTGTGAAATCCTATGTCTGGGAGAGAAAAAAAAGTTACAAGTAAAGCTACACTGCATTATTTCTTCTTGCCTTGCCTTGCCTTGCCTTGCCTTGCCTTGCCTTGCCTTGCCTTGCCTTGCCTTGCCTTGCCTTGCCTTGCCTTGCCTGGCCTTGCCTTGCCTTGCCTTGCCTTTTTTACACTTATCTGCATTGAAATGCCCTCATTTGTTTGGATAGATCTTTCTCATCCATATTTCCTCGTGTCCATTGGCACTTCACAGACTCACAGAATCCCAGAATGGGTCAGGGTGGAAAGGATCACAGTGGGGTCATCTGGTCCCACCTCCCTGCTCCAGCAGGGCCATCCCAGAGCACACAGAACAGGACTGTGTGCAGGTGGCTTTGGAATATCTCCAGGGAGGGAGACTCCACGCCCTCTCTGGATGATCTATTCCAGTGCTCAGAAAGAAGTTCTGCCTCATGTCCAGGCGGAACTTCCTGGGCATCAGTTCCTGCCTGTTCCTCCTGTCCCACTGCTGGGCACACCAAGCAGAGCCTGGACCTTGCTCTGAGCCTTCCCTGCAGACACTGACAGACGGGATGAAGTCCCCAGCTCCCTCAGCCTTTGCTTATCAGAGAGATGCTCCATTTCCTAACCATATTTGCAGCCCTCCACAGGAGGGCTCCCTCCTCCAGGAGCTCCGTGTCATTCTTGTATTATCTCTGTTACCCTGACATGAAATCATTAAATTCCTGCCCAGTCTAACTCTTAAAATATGGCATGGAAGAATCCCAAGTGTCTGTGCCTGTGAAGTACCCCAGAGATCACAAAGGCAGCATTCATCCATGCAAGCAGAGCAAGACTCAACCAACAGCCTAATATCAGATGGTTACTGAGTGCTGGAGAGAAGTTATGAATAAATGACACAAAAGTGCCTGCTCTCCTCACAGAGTAATCTGAAATGTGCAACTTTGCTTGCAGAACGTTGTATTTCCATCCCCTCTTGCCAATTACTGAGTTAAGTGGTGCATAGAGCCTTTTAAAGACTAGAATTATTTTCTAAAGAGTAAGAGAATGTGAATCAAAGCTGCTCATTACATATTCTCCTAACTTGGATGGTGTCCTCCACAGTAGGCTGCAGCTACTGGTTATTACACTTTTTTTTTTTTTTTCTGTTAACAACAAGAATAAAAGGCTCTGAGCCAAAACCCAGAAATATCCAACAAGCAATTATAAAACCCCATCAGGAAATAGCTGCTGGTTGATTCTGCTTATTATAGCAACTCCTAATAACAACAATGTACTTCTAAAGTCAATTTGGGCACCTCGTGTTTGATGATGATATTTAAAAACACATTTTGGAATTTTCCAGGATGCTTTTCATTGTTGGATGTGGTCACAGAATATCCTCCTGAATTAACAACCCTTTTCTCACTTTTATATCTATTATGGATGTATGGGGAGACTTAATTCTACTGAAATAGAATGTACCTATCTATCTATTCTAAATATATATCAAGGGAGGAGGAAAAAAAAAGTTTCCTCTGTTAGACAGATCGTTTTCTGGGAGAAATGTACTTTCCCTTTACACTGAGGAGTAGAGTTAGTGATTTATTATTGATCTTGACACAGAGAGCAAAAGTGTAACACAGTAGTTCTGCCACAGACTGCTCATTGACTTGCTTAAAGCTGCAAAACCTGTTTAAAAAATCTGTTAATGTACAGTTCTGAAAAGAATTCAATAGTCTGATACAAATCCTGAGCTGGAGGAAACAGTCATACCTCCCACAGACTTCAAAGGCTGCTTCGCATTCCTGCACTAGACATACCTTTTTTATCTCTCTGGGAAGCATTTAATCCTGCCTCATCTCTTTAGCTCCAGCAACATTCCAACAACAGAAAATCAGCATATTAAACACATGTCAGTTATACTGAGGATCCCTGAGACACATGGGCTGGACCAGTGGACATGTTCTCCTTGAGGATGTGAAACTGTGAAGGCTGACACATTTCCCTGCCCATCATCCCCATCTTCTCCCTTGTTCTTACTAAAAATCAGACATGGAGGAAACTGCTCTGTTGCACCATTTCTAATCTTTAGAGCATAAGATATCCATGGCAGAAGATACACATGTGCATGAACGTGGGTATAAATGACATGACTGAGATTTTCCTGTGAAGAAGAAATGGCATTGCAAGGATCAGCTTGCAAATATGGTCCTGATGAAGCAGAGTTACCAAAAAAAAAAAAATCAGACAAGTCTGGTGGCTTCTATTTTGTTGTGGATTTTGTGGTTTTGTCGGTTTTTTTGTGTTTTTTTTTTTCCCAAAAACTCTACCCAGGAGGACTGTAATGAGACATTTGATTTACAGTCCCCAGATCATAAGCACTTGATGCATGTGCAGCTAAAAATACCTCAGTACCCAACAGCTAAAAATACCATCTCTCCTCAGAAGCAGAACCTTAACATTTGTGTTACCCTGTGATTTCCCTTGAAAAAGGGTGTTCCTTGAAGGCTTTACTCCTCTGAGGGTCTAGAATAGCAGCCCCTTTAAAGGTACAAACAAGAAGTTATGTAATGTCCGGGGTAAAAATGTGAGAGTTTCAGTCATGGTTCATGCAAAGCTCCCAGTAAAATCCCGAGGAGCTTTGCCTCAAATATCTTCAGTGCCTTGGCGTCACATTCAGTTGTTAAAGCTGTGGACCTAAGCAAGCCTCTTCATCCCTAAATTTATAGTCTGCTGGATATATATTTCATCCTATCTCTCATTAGCATCAAGCTAATGAGCATAATTGAAGGTCTTGGAAAACTTATTTACACTGCATTGTTTGTAATTGCTGATAAATCCCTTGAAAAGAGACATCTGTTCCATATGCCCGGTGGGAATCAGAAAGTAACATTCTTTGTGTGTAGGTAAATCACAGGATATTAATAGATCTCGAGAAGGAACTGGCTTTGGAGGGATGGGGTGGAGGGAAGGAGTGCGCTGGTGAGATACAATAAGAGTTTAACCAAGAAAGCTCAGAAATCGTTGCTAATTGCTGCTTCAGGGGCTCAGTGCTGCACACAGCTTTGTTCCCCTTAAAGACAGGACATGTGGGTGGCTGGGCAGCTCTGGAATGGGAAAAACACTGACTCCAGCTCCCAGGAATCGCCTCATGACCCAGCCAGTGCAAGCAGAGTGTTGGTCTTGCAGGAGAACTGGGCTGATTTTGGGGTTCCAATCTGGGCAGTGGCACAAGGTGGGAAGTTGGCCACTTGCAGGGGTAAATGGAGATCCCCTGGGTCTGATCTGTCTACAGCTTGTTCAGACACTCCAGATAATAAAAGAAAAGAGCTTTTGAGAGGAAGAGAGGAGAGGATATGAATCCATACCAGGATGAACTAGTGATTGTCTCACTGTGCTCTGCAGTGGGGCAGCCTCACCTTGAGCACTGTGCACAGTTTTGGGCACCACTAAATAAGAATATAAAGCTGTTAGAGACTGTCCAAAGGAGGGCTGTGAATATGTTGAAAGGTTTGAGGGGAAGTATGAGGAGCAGGTCATTTGGTTGGTTCAGACTGGAGGAGAATGAGGAGAGACCACAGTGCAACTCTTTTCGTGAGGGGAAGTGGAGGGGCAGGCACAGATCTCTTCTCTCTGGTGACCAGTGACAGAACCTGAGGGAATGGCCTGAAACTGTGCCAGGGGAGGTTTAGGTTGGATGTCAGAGAAAGTGGCTTCCCCTAGAGGGTGTTTGGGCACTGGAAGAGGCTCCCCAGGGAAGTGGTCACAGCACCAAGCCTGACAGAGCTCAAGAAGTGTTCAGACAATTCTCTCAGGCACATGGTGGGACTCTTGGGGTTGTTCTGGGCAGGGCCAGGAGCTGGACTTGATTTTTGTGGGTCCAACTCAGCATATTCTAATCCCCCATGATCCTATGAGTCTATGACCAAACCATCCAGCCCTCCCCCACAGTCCCAGATATTTGCCCACTCCAGGACAAAAAGTCCATTTACATCATCTAACACCTGAGGACTAACAGTGTCCCACATCCTGTACTGCTGTGCACACCAGGGACTGCTCCACAGACATTGCTTCACCTTCAAGCTGTGGAAACTACCAATTCTAACCTTTTAAATTCCCAGTGATGCACAAACCCTTGAATTCTACCACATAATCCCACTGACACCGCTTCCCAACATGATTCTCTGTCCTCCTTCACCAGAAACACCCCAATTTCCACCTGTGTGGAGAAGGGTTCTCCTGTGAAACTTTGACAAACATCTTGCTGAAACGCCCTCAATCAAGATTTAGTGCTCAGTGCAGCAACTGCAGTTCTGGTTCTTGATTTTATTACTTTGGTTTGATGGGATTTTTAATTTTCTTTAACATGTTCTACCAGGCCCTTCAATCTCTTATTTGTCTCTAAGGTCATCTGTCACCCAGAATGAGATGAGTGGATGATCAGTTGGTCAACATTTTTCTGGAGCCATTTGCCATCAGGGGGAGAACATACTTCAGGATGAGGAAAACCAACAACCAGTATCTAACATCTTGCTCAGTGGCAATCAATCCTTTTATACACTCAAATATATATATATATAAATTTAATATTCTCCACTGTTAAAACTCCAGAGCTGCAGAAGAAGGCTCCTATATTTCTCACTGAAACATAACAAACCCTCTCCTTGTAAATTGTCTGAAAAAATAAACCAAAACCAAACCAAGAGCAAAACCTAAAAAAAAAAAAATAAAAAAAAAAAAAGACAAAATCCCCATACCTAAAAAAAAAAAATATAAAAACACCACATCACCCAAAGGGGATCCTGTGACTAAATGTGTGTTATACTCATAAAAGCCAAAGGCAAAGGGCTATTAGTGCACACTTGAGATCACTTAGAAAAGCCCAAGGGAAATGCTCCAGTATTACTGTCAAAGTAGCACACAAAGAAACTATGTCTCTGAATACCCTGAAGGGATGAAAAAAATGTTTAATAAATGAGTTCTTTTCAGAGGTCAAATATTAATGATTTGTGTGTGTGTTTTCTATTGAAATTTCATTTTCTCTGTTCCAGCCTGGACAGGGAAAAATATCAGGAGACAAAACTTTGATTAAAATAAACGAATCAACACAGAGCTGTGTGCCTGGGTGAAGCTAATGCATGAGATTATAGAGTGCGACAGCTGCAATATTAATAAGGTGAAGAAGAGGGAAAAAAAAAGTGATAGAAACCTCACAGACTGATCTTATTTGGCTTGATTGTTCCTGCATTATTTCTAGGAAAAAAGCCAGGAGAACGGGACAAAGAATGATCTCTATTATACTGGATATTTTTGTTTTCTGTGGTATGGTTAAGCAGAAATGGAGAAGGAAGGGGAGAAAAAAATTAAAAAATTAGACATAATGGAATCATAGAATGATTTGGGTTGGAAAGGATTTAAAATCATCTAGTTCAACCCCTGCCATGGGCAGGGACAGCTTCCACTGAACCAGGTTCCTCAGAAAGAAAAAGAAAGAAGAAATAAAAAGAAATAATTAAATAAAAAAGAGCGTTTAAAATCTAATTAAAGAACTAATCCTGGAGGGAGGACAATGTGAGCATAGATGGCAAAAGTGAGGTTGGAAAGGAAGAGAGGAGGACTGGAGGCTGCAAACACTGAGGCTGACAGGCAGAGAGCAGAGGAGGGAGGGATGCTGCTTGTGTCAGGGAATCCTTCCTCTGTGGTGTGAGCCCTGTCCAGGCTAAGGTAGGGCTGCAGGATTTGTGGCTGCACAGGGCTGATGGCAAAGTCTCCCCGTGCACCTGGCTCAGCGTGGCAATTTGTAATAATGAGATTCATTAGCACGGCGTGCTCCGCTGGAAACGCTTCCAAAGGTTTAATCAGAGCCACACAAATGAGTATTTACTTAGGTAGCACTTCATTAGCTGCTCCTGCCCTGCTGTGCAATATGGGATAAATTACTGCCTGGCACCCAAACTGCCTGCCCTGCTCATCGTGCCACCCCGCTGGCCATCAGCTGCAGGGCATTCTGCTTTAGAGATTAAAAGATACCACTCCTGGCCAAAATAAAACCATCTAAAATGTGTGCATCATTTCGATTTCCAGGCACTAAATTTATGGCCTGTCTAGCAGAATGTGATATGTGCCAGAGAGGGAACCAAGTCTCCTCTTCTAGGTAACAAGTGGCAGGATGAGAGGAAATGGCCTCAAGTTACATCAGGGGAGGTTTGTGTTGGATATTAGGAAAAATTTCTTCCTGGAAAGGCTTGTAAAGCCCTAGAATAGACTGCCCAGGGAAGTGGCAGATTCATGGTCCCTGGAAGTGCTCATAAAACCTGAATGTGGCACTTGAGGGCATGGGTTAGGCATGAACATGGTGGTGGTGCTGTGTTGACAGTTGGACTTGTTGATTTTAAGGTCTTTTCCAGCCTCAAAGATTCTTCCTCAATTATTCTATGAATAATTTGATTTGTGTGACTTGAAATTTTTCCCAAGCCTTAAAAATCCACTGAGCCCACAGAACAAAAGTGTCCTTTGCAGCCCCCCTTGCTTTCACCCCTTTTGGTTTTCACCATATCCTTTGTGGAGAGTCCTCTCATCAGCACCAAGATCTCAGGTGTTCAAAGCAGGAGGAAACCACAGGTCAGGAAAGGGCTCAGAGACCCAGGGCCTGGACTTGGTCAGTTTTGGGGGACCTGGGACCCAAACCCCTTTGATGGTGGGGAGCAGAAGCAGGTGACTACACCCCACTATTTTTAAATGGTCTAGTTTTAAAAGATATCAGTCGCAGCTTCTGAAGTCAAAATCAAGCTGGTTTGTACTAATGGGTTAAAACTGGATGTCGAGCCTTATATTTTTTACTTCTCTGTCAAAATGAGGCTGTTCCTGTGTCTGTGTGGAGCTGACACTGCATGCTCCCAGACTGTGAAGTGTGGCACATTCCTTGTCATTTAGATTGCAAGGCAAAGGGTGGCAAGGAGGGGTCTTCACACGAAGATTTGGGCCAAGACAAGTAGAAACTTGAAATCTTGCAAATTGCTTTCTGTGGGATTTCTAATAACACAGAGTCTTCTGCAACCACTGAAATGTGACAAGGCAAACACAGGCTTCATTATTAATTAAGCCTGTGAAGTGCAGGTGGACATTTTCAGCTAATGATGATGCAGGCAGCAGTTTTCCCTGCCTGGGTTCCACAGGGAGGCCCTGGCTGGGGGGGCAGTGGCCTGGTGGACAGACAGGCACTAGACCTGGATTCCTCATGGGCTGTCAGTAGGTTCCATGGGTAAGTTCTGTGTGCTCCAGCAACTCCTGGATCCATTAACCTTTACATTAGGCAGGATGAGAGAGGGCTGTGAAATCCTGATGTGTATTGAGCCGTTTTCCCCACAGCACCAGCTAATCACCCCAGTTACAGGCACAACTGCTCAAGCATAGGACTCAAGTATTTCCTGAGGCTCTTCCATCCCAGTAGCAATTTTGATTTACATTCATTAGTTGGATGAGAAAAGACCTCAGGACAGCCACAAGCTGCCACACGACTCCTTAGGATACTTCAGTTAGCTCTCAAGACCTTTATTTTTGTACTATTTTCACAGCACCTCTTAGGCTGTTTCTGAGCGCAGCACAGTCTCTGAAAACGATTTTACAGGAAAGAGTCACAGACGTCAGATTGGATATTGGGAAATTAGGAAATATTAGGAAAAATTCTTTATTGTGTGGTCAGTGAGGCATTGGAAGAAGTTGCCCAGTGAAGCTTTGGCTGCCCCATCCCTGGCAGTGTTCAAGGCCAGGTTGGATGGGGCTTGGAGCAACCAAGTGGAAGGTGTCAGTGCCAGGGGTTGGAATGAGATGATCTTATTAGTGTCCTCTCCAACCTAAACCATTCTTTCTGAAAGACTTGGGGAGCTGTGAAGATCTGAAATAGTATATTCAAGCCCCCCTCAAAAAAGGAAAGTGGTTTTAAGCAGTTTTAAAAGCTGTAGGAAGCTGGTTTTCCTTAGTACCTTTTAAATTCATACTCCTCTGGCTTCAAATTTTCTCCAAGCAGGGCACCATGAAGGAGAATCATTTCAAACAGAAGTAATGAAAACACAAAGCAAAAAGATTTAATTATTTTCTAAAAAAAAAAAGGCAAAGTAGATCTGGCAGTAAAAAGCGATAAAGTGATGCAGCCATGGCCAAGATAGCACCATCAGACGAGGCTTTCATGGTTATTTTCCATGCTGGAGGTGTGAAATTCCAGAAAATCCTTAACAGGCACCCCATCATGCCACTGTCCAAGATTCTCACCTTGCAGAATAAATCAGTAAATCAGTGCAGTTCCAGTGCAGGCTACTGACTTCAGCAATATTGAATCACACCACAGAGAAACCCAGGATCCCGACACAGATGGAAAATGATGTGTGATAAATATTCATAACCAATCACTGGGATTTCTCTCGAGCTTTGACCACACCAGTAAAATCCTGGACTTGACTGGGAAAATGAGCAATCATCACTTCCAACCCAGAGAAGCTGCCACAATCACCTAACACCTCTCAAGGAGTTCTCAGGGATCTTCATAGCTCATGTCTGCCTCAAAACTGTAAATATCCAAGGACTTAGCAACCTGAAGAAGCAGAGCATCCAATTCCATGAGCACCTTCCTATGCCTGGAAAGTCATCTTCTTCTCCCCTTCTCTTTCTCATCTTACAAATATATTTCCCAATATTCCTCACTCAGCCAAAGCACTGCTCCATGCACAGACTTTTATGCAAATTATTTTGTTTATTTTTATGATGTATGCAAATTAAGTCTTTACTCTGAGCATTCTTTATGGTGCTATAAATGTAAGAACAGATCTTGAATTAGCCCTTTTCATTGTCAGAGTGGCATTAAAACCAGCTGAGGGATTCAGAGGCTTAAATGTGCAAGCAGTTGGGTATAAAACAACTTTTATGTCGTGTAAAAATTAAGGGTCTGGGCTGAGGTATTTGAGCATTAAAACAGGATCTCTAAGAAGTTAGAAAAAAACCACATTTTTTCATAGGTAAATGGAGATCAAGACAAGAAATCAGTGAGTGAAGCAACCTGTGGTTTAACAACCTCTTTCCTTTCAGTATTCCTTTTCCTATATTAACTGAGAACTTCTAATGGGAGCTAAAGATGGCAATTCCAGCAGGAACTGAATAAACAGGATGATGCTCTATCACTTTTTCCTGCCTTACTCCATTCTCTGTATTGTCACATTGTACCCAATAACCCACACTACTCTAAAAATAGGTTTACTTGGCAAAATATATCATCAGATAAACTCCACTTCCACACAGCTGGGACAAAAGGAGGTGCACAGGTAAGGAGGAATCAGAAATAGGGAAGGACTGGAATAACTGGAACAGATGAGGGAAGATCAGAGGCCAAGGATTGCTGGGGAGCTCTGAGGCAAACACTTGACTTTGCCTCTAATTGTGTGTAACTCTGGCTGCTGCTCAAATGCATTTCCCTCCTTAATCTGACTGTCCTGTTCATGGGAAAAAAGGAAACCATATCCCAGCCTTTTCCCACAGAGAAGGATATAAATTCCTTCTTTTGGGATGGTGGAGTACAGAGGCAATCAGGAGAACACTCCCAGGTAAGATAAATATTCTTGCCTGAAGGTATTCTACATTTAACAAATACCTCTTTGGTGAACAAAGGGAAAAGGTGTAGGAGATGCTGGACTTGCACAGAGTTATTTCCCATGGTTAAACAGAATCCTTAAATTTACAGATATGGATAAATATTTTCTCTCACTCTACTGCTTTACAGTAGAATATGGAAATGTCAAGGTTATTTCATTCAAAACTTCCCCTCCTTTCAAAGAGCCAAAAGAACACTGTAGTCTCCTGTCCCATGGCAGGGGGTTGGAACTGGATGGTGTTTAAGGTCCTTGCCAACCCAAACCATTCTGTGATTTTATATTTTCATAATACCAGGTTTCTTAAGTCTACTAGGATGGAAAAACAAGAAATTCACTGTGCTAACTTTCTTGAGGAAACCCAAGTCGATCATAGTTTTCTATCACTGTGTTTTAATCAACACGATACCAAAAAAAACCACCTGATATATGTAGCCAGGAATTGGAGAGACAAAGGGAATTTTCTTCTATAAACTTTGTTCTCAAATCGTTTGGGTAGCCAGAAAGGCTTTGTGAAGACAGAATTCATAGTCTGTGGTTAGGATTTAATTGCATGTGCCAGCTGGGATAAAATTGGTGCTGGAACTGGGAAACTGCTGTGGGAACAGGTTTAACAGAATAAGAGGGAAGGTATAGAGGAGGCTGAATGAAGGAAAAAATTTGAAGAGTTTAAATGTTTAAGTATGAAAATATGGATATTTTTGACATGGTGCCAGTGGTTCCCTATGCCATTTGCAAGGAGTAAATATAACCCAAAGCTCCTGTGAGGAGAACTGATCTCCCTGCCAGGTGTGTGGTTGGCAGGAATGTGCCTTTACATGGTGATAAAGTAAATTTGAATACAGTGTGAGTACAGGCTTATGCACCCAGCAATTCTAGATCTTTCTGTCCCAGAATGTCCAGATTGTCATCTCTGCCTCCACTGGACCGTGGAATTCTTGGAGACCTTGACTTTCTGTGCAGCAGCCCACAGCACTCCTGCTTGTCTTCCCAAAAAAACATCCATTGCATGGACAACACCGCAAGTTTATGAAGATTAATTTAGACTTGACTACATAACCAGTTCCTGTCTCCAACTTCCCTAACCCAGGAGAAGAGACTAATATATCTTTTCTCACGGAGTGGATGCTTCTGAGTCCAGTCCTAGACCAGGGCCCTTGGTAAGGTCCTGTTCATACTCTCACTGCTGGAGTCCAAGATGCCTCCACTGTGCTCACATCACATCTGCACTACACTACCTAAAACACAGGACAGAAATCCTAAGGCACTGAAGAGTGAAAAAGTCAAAGATCTTCTGGGAGGAGTCTCATGGAGGAAAGGGAGGCTCAGTGAGGCTGATGAGTATTCAAGAAATACCTCTTCCAAGTTCCAGAGAGCTTCCAGTGAATAAGAAGTTAGATTAGAAAATGCTGTTTTATTGATGGAGAATAAAAACTCAGTGAGACAAAACATCTTATTCAATATTTTTCTATGTCAAGAACTGCCCTGAACTCAGATCCAAATTATTTTTGTTGTGATGAGAAAACTTTCTTCCCTAGACCTCCACCTCCTCTACAATGAAAATAAAACAAACCAAAGCAATTCAGCCTAAGATTTCTTTACAGCCAGACAAAAGTTACTGTGGAAAGTAAGAGTGAAGAGTTTGCCTGCTGAGCTATATCTCTGAGCCTGCAGTACAGATGCCTGCAGTAACCTCTGTGGGACTCTAAATTCTTCCATTCAGAGTCCAAATATGGATATTTCCATGAATATATCTGTCACATCCACAATGGCAGCTGCAAAAGAAAAGAAAATCCTATTGTGCAGAAAGCATGGAAATGAGAATAACAGTGAAAGTGGCACCATTATAGCATTTAATGAGATGCCCTCACCTGGAATATTGTGCTCAAGTTTCACTGTACTGCCTCAAAATTGAAATGAAATTAAATGAAATGAAGTGCCATGAAATAAAACATAGTAGGTAGATGGGGAGGAGGAGGCTGGAAGAAGTAAAGGGAATTGTCAGAAGCTTGGGAGAACTTGTGAAAGGGAGAGGGAGAGGGAGAGGGAGAGGGAGAGGGAGAGGGAGAGGCTATTTCATTTGGGGTAACAGCACAGCAAAATTGTGACTGGCACAAGGAAAGCCAGGCAAATAAGAGAGGGAAAGGATAGGGGGAAGGGAATCTGGGAAAACTAAGACAGCACAGCCTTGTGAGAATATGTCAGAAGACAGAAGAGATAAGCATTTTGTGCCATAGATTCCTAAATTACAACTTATGCTTTTGTTTTGTGAAGGTTTGAAAACCTCGTCTCTCTGCATCTTAAATAAGCAGGTGAGGCAGATGGAAGTTGTTTTACAAGCGTGAATTCTTCTTGTAAGAAAAGCCAAATGAAATTAATGAAATGAAATTAATTAAATGAAATGAGATTAACAGCAAGGAATCAAAGAATCTATCTCATATACATGGCTACGTGGTTCACATATATCTGAAATAAAGCTTTATTACAAATAATAATAATAATACAGCACCACAAGGCACATAATTAACCCTTCTGGCCACAAAATTTCCCACTAAGCTTCCACAAGTATCAGAATAAAACTGTTTTCCTAAGCTATCCAACCAAGTTTTATCCTTTGCTCGTGCAGCTTTTTACAGTATTTCAAGAGTTTTAGCCAGGACCTCACACGGTGCAGATCATCCCACCCCAGAACACCCACTAAAGCCTTCAAAGTCCAGCCAGGATCTACAACAAGCTGCTGGGTACAGGGGGCAAGGAAATCTGATGCATCACAGAAGATTTTGAGGAGTTTTGAGTAATTCCTGGGCTTTGCAGAAGGCCATCTGATCAGAAGTGAACACCTTACCCTAAATGCACACAGAATTACAAGGCTTTGGGGCTGGGAGCATTTATGGGACGTGGAAAAGCAGACTCCTTTTTTCATTGTAATGTTTTCATGTTCCCACTGCTCCTGTCACCACTGCTTTACATGCTTTGATCATGTTGTGATCACCCCTTGGGAAGAAGTTCGACTTAAATCACCCCTCCAAAGCCCTTTCCCCAAGCTGGGCTCAGTGGCAAGGAAGATGGAGCTGGGAGAAAGGCACTGGGAGTTGAATAAACTCTTCTGTCACAGGATTATCTTCTGTTTATATTTACACTACTGCAAAATGTCTGCTCTGGGACTATGACTACAAAGGGAGGAGTAGCTTTATCTACCTCATCCTGGATTGGCTCCTCTGGAATGGATCTGGCAGGTCCTTGGTCAAACCGTGATGCCTTCACAACTTCAAGATACGGGATCAAAGAATCATTAAGGTTGGAAAAAACCTCCAAACTCATGCAGGTCAACAATTAACCCAGCAATGCCATGTCCACCATTGAAATGTGTCCCCAAGCACCACATCTACAGGCCTTTTGAGCACTCCAAAGGAGGGTGAGTCCACCACTCCCCTGGGCAGCCTGTTCCACTGTTTGACCACCCTTTTGGTGAAGAAATTTTTCCTAATGTCCAATCTAAACCTCCCTGGTGCAACTCTAAAACTCCCCTTGTTACCTGAGAGAAGAGATTGATCCCACCTGGCTCCTTTCAGGTGGTTTTAGGGAGTGAGAAGGTGCCCCCCTGATCCTCCTCTTCTCCAGGCTGAGCACCCCCAGCTCCCTCAGCTGCTCCTCATCAGCCTCGTGCTCCAGCCCCTTCCCCAGCTCCACTGTCCTTCCCTGGACGTGCTCCAGCACCTCAGTGTCTTCGTTGTTGTTGTGATGGGCCCAAAACTGATGCCAGGATTCAAGGTGGGCCTCACCAGTGCCAAATACAGTGGGAAATAATTATCAAGTTTTGTGTTTAGGGTTTTTGTTGTTCTTTTTGGGTTTTTTTTTGTTTTCATGCCAAAGCTGCCTGAAACACTTGAAAGCTTTGCTGCTACCCACCATGGTTGGGTTTTATGGCATGATTGTGTGAGGATATTGGAGGCTCACAGTGGAAGTCAGGTGAAGTGTTGGAGTGCTCTGGATGGGGCAAGAAGCTAAACCTGGTGTGTTTCCATTCACACAAAGGGGATTCATCCCACAGTCATCCAGGTTTCACTTTGGTGTGGACTATTTGGTTCACACAAGCAAAAAAAATGAACCCAGTGAATTAATATTTATGTAATGTGTATGATCAGGGGACCAGGGTGTGGGAGCGATTTGACAGTGTAGATGCATCTTCTGCAGCAGCCTTTGTTAATTCCTCCATCCTTTATCTCATACTGATGTTTACAACTTAAGGTTCCTGAAGTAGGAACAAATTCTCCCCATGGATTTGGGTAATGCCTGGTATGAGAGGTCTGTGATCTCAGCTAAAAATTACTGTCATATCAATACCAACATTCCATCTTGTAGATGTAAGAATCTCACAGGACTTTATAATTTTAAGTGATTTACATAGGCTGGGATTGTTCTGTCTGCTCCTGAAATGCCGCAGTCTCTGGGGGAGAAGGTTTTGGCCTATAAAGAATATACAAACTGTGCATGAGGGAATTGGGATTGAGTAGTGATCTCTCTCTCTCTCTCTCTCTCACAAACTTGTTCCTCAACTGCTTGCACTTAAAGGAATTTAAAATGCAGCCCATAAAATAGATGTTAAGTAAGGAAACCAGCAGTCTGCAGAATAGGTTGTACACGTTCTACAAAAAGCTATTGAGGGAGAAATATTGTCATAAGCTGTGTAAAGCACAGTGTGGTAAGTCAGAAGCACATTTCTGATGGAAATTACAACAGCAGTTTGAAGACAAGTCATCTTGGGTCTTGTACCACACCAAGCAGGTTGTACAAGGCCTGTTGATGGGCCTGGCACCAGCAGCTCCAGATGTTTTCCTCTGCCACAGCCACTCCCCAGGAGATGCGCCCCTGTGGGGAGAAATTCTTGCACAGAGAGGTCGTGGGCTGCCCATCCCTGGAAGTGTTTAAGGCCAGGTTGGATGAGGCTTTGAGCAACCTGGTGTAGTGGGAGATGTCCCTGCTCATGGTAGAGGGCTGTAACTGAATAAACTTTGAGGTCCTTTCCAACAGAAACCACTCTGAGATTCTGTGAGCCTGTGAAATTTGGCCCAGGTTGAACAAACTGAGCATCAATATTGTTCCCATTGATTACAAAGAATTTTATGGAGCACTTTTTGGCCTCATTCCTCACAAGTTGCTCAGATTTGGACCTGAAATCCCTTACTCCTGGCTCTCTTTGTTTACCTAATGGCCACCAATTTCATGGCTACTTGTTTTTAGGTCACCAGCAATAGAGCATCTGGAAGGAGTGCCAGCATCCATCCCTTCCCATAGATACAGTGGGTGGCATAAATCCTCACCAGATGGTTGGGCTTAGACCATTTTGGCCCTCAAAGCAGGACTTCCATGTGGCTTTTGCACACATAGGTAAAAATAAATTAATAAAACACCTGGCTTCAACTGGCTTGAAAATTTACCAGCTCAGCCTCAAACTGGATTTGCTTCCCTGTGCTGTATTGATGATAAGGGAAAAATATTTAGAGTAATTTGCAGTTAAAAGGTAGGGAGCTTAGCAAGCTCAGAGCTTCCTGAATACAGAGAGAATTGACTTTTCCCAAAAATAGCTGATGGGGAATTTCTCTGCCATTTGTACAGCTCTTGTGCCAGATGACTCCTTCCAGCTTGACGTGGGAAATGTGCTAAGGAAGGGACAAATAGGACTGTGACAAAAGAGAGCCCTGCTGCTCTTCCAGCAGTGTCAGCATCTCTGTGAGTGCAGCAACCATCATTTTAGGGTTCATCCCCATGTTTCCTGCCACTGTCCACACTGCTGGGTCTGCTCTCACACCACAAGCGACTGGTCCCTTCCCACTGCTGGGATTCCAGGTGATTGTTTGGATTTGTCTGCCCTTTACAGAGAGTAGGGATGGGCATCACACTGGAGGTGCTTCCTAAAGGAGATAAGAAAAGGAAACATAGAAAAATGTTCTGGGAGGGTTTCATGCCAAGGAAAGATCATGTTGACTCAGGAGCTTCTGCCAGGAGTGTTACCTTCCTTGGGTGCTGAGGACATTATGGACTCAGTGTGCTATTTTTGGAGGCCAGAAGCAAACAGTGAATCTAAGTCAAATCAAAATGGATTCTTCTTCTGATTTTGAGTCAAAAGAAAGCCACTCACAAATAAAATCTAAACAAACAAACAAACAAATAAATAAATAAAATGATAAAACCTAATTTTGCAGTCACCTAATTTTTTATCACCAATATTCTTGAGTGGCTTTTCCTCATGAGGACAAAACTGGGTCTGCTGGGAAGGAAGGCTGCTAGGAAGTTTTCTTGCCCTTATGTGGGAGTAAGTTGTTACCCTGAATTACCACCCCACCCAAACACCATTTGCATTTTACCATATTCCTCATTCACATCTTTTTTTGTTTTTTCTTTTAGCTGACAGATCAATACAGGGAATTCAGAAGCTGGTAAAAAACCCCCAACATGTGCAAGCAGGATTCTGAGTCATAATGTATAAGATGTGTTTGCCCCCTGAGCAGCAGAGAGTGAAGATATAATTGGCAGGTTTTATTCTTCTTTATGCACTCTAACTTTGCCAAGAGCAAGCTGACAGGGAAGCTGAGAGAACAGCAGAAACTTCTCAGGTTCCAGAGAAAATGATGGCCTGCAGCTTAGCCCCAGCTTACAGAGAGGAGGTAAGTGGAATGTTAGTTGAATGTGGAAAGCCAGGGTGGTCCAGAATTCCTCCTCCTTGGCACTGCTGTAGGGAGCTAAATGTGTTTCACCTTGTCTTTGAACCATGAATACACAAACCTGAGACCCACAGGAGAAAGAGCAATGGAATTCCTCTGGAAGGCATGGCTGGGGAATGCACAGACTGAGGATATCATTCAAGGCCAACATCAGAACCAGAGAATCACAAAATGGTTCAGGTTGGAAAGGACCTTAAGGATCATGTTGTTCTGACCCCCTGCCATGGGCAGGGACAATTTCCACTATCCCAGGGTGCTCCAAGCCCCATCCAACTTGGCCTTGTACACTCCCAGGGATGGGGTGATGCCTTGGGAAGGCTGACCCGGAACAGAAACTGCACAGAGCCAGAGAACAAAGCAGATATTTATTGAAAGACCTTTAGGGTACACCTTGTGCAGTACAAGAGCCTGGCCAGGGCTACACCCAAGATGGACTTAAAATGGTCACAAAATGGACGACTGGTCATGAGGTCTTACACTTTTATAAGTTCTGGTCCATTTGCATATTGGGGTTTAGTTATCCAATTACAGCTTTAGGTCATGAAGTCCCATCCTTCTTGTTTCTCTCTTCAGCTATTTGTGCTTTTGTGCCTGAAACTTGTACTCGTTGTCCCTGGTCTCCAGCAGGAAAAGGATTTGTTTTGTCTCCCTACTCTATGAAGAGCTGACTGACACTTAATATGAGGCTCAGAACTGCACCTCTGGGCATCACAGAATCTGAAAAACATGAAAGCTGAAACTTAAAGCATCAGGGCATCCACAACTTCTCTGGACAACCTGTGCCAGGGCCTCAACACCCTCACAGGGAAGAATTTCTTCCTAATATCCAACCTAAACCTACTTTTTGTCAGCTTGAAGCCATTTGCCTTTGTCCTGTCACTCCCGACCCTTGTCCCAATCCCCAATCCCTCTCCAGCTCTCTTGGAGCCCCTTTAGGCACTGCTAGGGGCTCTGAGGTCTCCCTGGGGCCTTTTCTTCTCCTGGCTGAACAACCTCATTTCTCTGAGCCTGTCTCCATAGAAGATGTGCTCCAGCCCTCTCACAGGGCATAGCCCCTTGCCAGACAATTTAGTAATTAGCCCTGCAACTTTCCTAATGCAATTCCCTAACACAGGAATCAGTGCTGTGACAATGAATGACAGGACAGTGGAGGAGGACAACAATGGATAAACTTCTGCACCATCACATCCTTTTATCATCTGGGCTAAGCCCAAAATTCTCCTAACATATCCCATACGCAAGGAAAAATCAGTCAGATCCTGTATGACATCCTGCTCTAGGGCTTAACCTGTAAATTCCTCATATTTCTGCACACTAATGATATTTTCCACAGAGGAACTGGATCTGATTGCAGTGGTGTCAGGAGAAAGTGTCCCAGTTAACTCTATAAAAGTCACTACTGCTTCTGAAAGCCTGAAAGGAGCAATATCCCTCTCAAAAAGTAGAACTGTGAAATCTCACAGCTGCTCGGTGGCTTGGGAGATTTGGACAAGGCTGTTTTTCCAAACAGAACCAAGTTCAAATCCCATGAGAGTTGTTTAGATGATTGTATGTTTCATTTTGAGTTCATGTTTTTTTACACTACCTATGGCTGGTTCAGACCCGGAGAACAAAGGCTGAGGAAGTGGGTGACCAATCTCCATAAATAAAACAGGAAAATCCACATCAGGGAAGGAGACAAGCTACTTAAAGCAACTGAAAAAGTTGTCACAAGGACAAATTTTTGCAAACTAGCCACAAAGACACAGAGACTAAAACTTAGAAGGCTGTCAGCATGAGAGTTGTGAAGCTCTGGAACAGCCAGAGTGGGAAGTGATGTGGGAAGGAACAAACTGATAGGTACCAAGATAGAAACTGATGCATTTATATTCTTAAATAATGAATAAATAATGCTGGTTGCATGCAGTAAGTATCAACCAGCTCTCCTCTCCCAATTAGCACACAAACTTTGGGGACTCAAGGACAGTTTCGCATTTTAAATTGCTGTATTTTCCAGTTTTTTCTCCTCCAGAGAATCAATAAATAAATACCCACATAAATTATAAATCTGAGCTGGAGAAAACAAAACAAAAAAATGAAAGCACCTAGAAAAACCAGAGAATGAACCATCCTCCAAGCCCAGAAGAATTAGGAGCTCAACTACAAAGAAAGCCACCAAGCACAGTGACTGCATGTCCCTGAAGCCCTGACTGTGAATGTTTCATCTGTCCTTACAACCAGGAACTGAGAACATTTAACAAACTATACAGTGTTCACAGATCAGACCCAGTGACATGTGACTGACATGTGAGCAATATTTGGTTCTGTTGGGAAAACACTGAGAAATTGAGATTCTTTCTTCCTGCTTTTTACTTCAGAAGAAAGGCTTTAAAAACCAATCCAGGCAAGCTCCACCAAAAGGAATTTTCTTAGAAGAAGACTGACCCACTTAGGTTTATTTTTAATAGATCTGGAAGACCTGAGATATTTCAGAGACTACAAAAGTAAAAGTAAATAGCACAGCCTCGTTTTACTCTGTAAATGGTATAATGAGAAAAATACTGGAAAATTTGCTGTCTTTCAGGAAAAAAAAAAAGGCAAAAGAAAAACTAGATAGTGGGTGGGGAAAACTAGCAAATATTATTTAAAAGATGCAGAGAAAGCTTAAGACAAAGAGATAAATTGATTTCTTAGGATGGCTTTCTCTGAGAAACAGGTTGAGGCATGGGCCTGGCAGTGTGACAGAATATTGTGCCACACTGGGTATTAGGGAATCAGGCCCCACTTTCTTACTTGTGTTTACTTGTAAAACTCATCTTGGTGAGTACTGAGCTGTACTGGTTTGGCCCAAATAACAACTTGATCCTGCAGCAGCCCCTTCACCCTGGCTGTATCCAGTTTCCATGTCCTTTATAGAGACATTGCTGCCCACAATTTGCTACCATTGCTACACTTCAGAGCACAAACAAGGCAAGAGTGGTGAGCTGTCCAAAATACAGAGAACGGACAATAACTACAGACACCCAAACTGTATTTTTTTTCCTTTTCTTCTGATAATGGGAATGCAAATCACCCACTTCCTGGTTCTTAGAAGCATAAAATGAACAGAATCATTAAAATTGGAACAGACCTTTAAGATGATCAAGCCCAACCATGAGCCCACCACCACCACCACATTCTCCACTAAGCCATGTCCTCCAGTGCCATATCCACGTGGTTTTTGAACACTTCCAGGGAAAGTGAATCCACCACTTCCATGGGCAGCCTGTTTCAGTGATTTACAGCCCTTGCCATAAAGAAATTTCTCCTAATATCCACCCCAAAGTTCTCCAATGCAACTTGAAGCCATTTCCTCGTGTCCTGTCATGTGTAAGTTGGGAGAAGAGACCTACCCCACCTGGCTTTGACCTTATTTCATGTATTTGTTGGGAGAAATAGGGTCTCTCCTCAGCCTCCTTTTCTCTAGTGGAGGCTACTAAACTTTCTTCCTAAGATTTTATTCCTCTAAACTTGCTTTCTAAGACTTTATTTCTCTGGTTGCAAGCACAGAGAAAAGTCTGTGTCTCAAGGAAAACTCAGCAGTGTTTGTTTCTGCAGCAAAGTGCAGCAGCAATAGCCATTGACGGGTAAAAATGGTGGAGAAGTGGGAAGAAAAAAGCCAGAAAGTTCCTGCCCAGTGATGGGGAAGTGGCAGATAACTGAATCACCTGAAAGGAGGTTGTGGTGAGGTGGATATGGCTCTTCTTCCAGGCAACTTGTTATAGGAGAAAGGGAACCAGCCTCAAGTTGCACCAGGGGAGGTTCAGGTCAAATATACGGGAAAACTTTCTTTGAAGCAGGCTCTCCAGGAAGGTGCTGGAGTCACCATCCCTGGTAGTGGTCTCAAAAGGAGTAGACATGGAACTTTGGGGTATGGTTTAGTGGGTGTGGTGATCTTTGGTCAGAGGTTGGACTTGATGACCTTGGAGGTTCCTTTCCAACCTGTGATTCTAAGACAGAACTTCCAGATCCCATTGCTGGCTCCTTACTGATTCCTCCTGCGACTGAGACAATATTTGTGGCAAAACTGGTACACAAATGCAAAGAAATCTTCCTTCAAATTTCCTCCCTCTCTCCCTCCTTTAGAGGAGGTGATAAACCTCCTTCAGCCTTTACCTTTTTCACCTGTGTTTCATTGCTAAAATTGCTGCTGGTTCTGTAGAGGTTCCCTTTGTTTCAGAGTAATTATGTGTTGTACACAACAGCAGAAAGAAAAAAAAAAAAAGAAGCAAGAGGAGGCTGCAAGAGAAACTCTGCCACATTTATTGTCATTTCATGGGATCCTAACCAAAAAAAGAGACTTCACAAAGCTATTAATTTGCTCAATTATGGCTGATAGATGTTAGCTCTTTCATTCCAGGGAATCCATCTCTTTCCTCAAAGCTTGTCAACGAGTCCCTGAGTGACACTACAACCTTCACCAGCGACAGATCTCAAGGCTTCATTATGGAAGATTTTTATATTGTTCAGTGATTTGTGTGTCAGTAGGTGCTACACACCTCACAAATCTGCATGCAGAGACAAGAGAAAGGAAGACAATGTGACAGTTTGGTTTCTTCAGCATTTTCTGCCACGGAGTAATGGAACATGTTGTTCAATCTTCATAAAAAGAGAGGTTTGGTAACACAGTCTGTCCTCAGCAGTTCAGCCCAATCAGATCCAAAGTGCTCATTAGCTGATGTACTCCATGACAAATTGCCTACCTACCACAATATGCAGAACCTCTCATACCAATTGCACCCATGAAATGGTCTCGAGTTAAATTAAGATCGTTACAGCTAAATTATAACTGAGGGAAGGAGAAATTAACAGGCAGGAGCTGGGGAGAGATGAGCTGTTTTCAACTTGTGTTTGAAATGAGTCAGAACAATTGGGACACAAGGATAAAGTCACTGCTGCCAGTGTCAGGGAAGACACTGGCAGCAGAAATAGCCCACCTGTTGCCTGCTAATAATGAGAGAGAGGACAATTGTGGCAGAGGCTGGTCTTGCCTCTGTGGTGGGTTTTATAACACAGAAGGGTCGTTTTAAACTGGAAGGTGTCATGAATGAGGAAGTTAAGAAGAAATGTCTAAGGCAGAGGAGAGAGTGGACTTTGTCTTTTAAGTATGTAGAAACTGGCAATAACAGCATCTGTGCTCACCCTTGATGAACTGCAATAGCAAAAGATGGTGATAGTGGTAATGAAGACCAGAGGAGAACTGATTAAATTCAATTTATTAGTATTACGCTCTATTTCTCCATGTTCCATGCTGATTATTACACACCTGTTTCATAACTGGGCTCCTGCTGTGCTGCCTCCTAAGCTGCTCTGACAGACATTTGGAGTTTCCAGGATGCACCAGGTAAAGCTGCTTTGTTTGGGGTAAACATTCAGATTGGAAATTAACTGCTGACTCCTGCAAACAGAAATCTGACAGTCCACAGGGAACTTCCCAAATCCTACATGAATCTTGAAATTAGAAGGAAACAAAGTTTAAAGTCTCTAGTTGGGGCACACAGCTGAGGTTAAGGTGAGTTTGTGTTGCAAAGGAGGTGGAGGGTATTTGATGGGTGATCTTACACTGGGAGAGGCCGAAGCCTGTCCTACAGATTCCAACAGATCCTACCAGTCCTTAAAGCAGGAACCAGTGAGGTCCTGCAGCATTACACAGCACACAGGAAGGGCCAGGAGGAGAAACTGCCTATCCCTGGTGAAAATCTCCTAACCCAGAGAGTAATAGTGAAGTTGGAAGAAAAATGGGATGAACCATAAATTTATGTATGTGAAAGGAACTGCCTAAACTACACCTTGAGGTTTCACTGTCCCACTTAGCTGGTTTTTTTTGGGTTTTTTTTTTTTTTTTTTTGGGTTTTTTTTTTTTTTTTTTTTTTTTTTTTGCANTTTTTAGTTCTGCTTAGCAAAATTCTTATATGAATGAGAAAGACTCCACTGGATTCAATAAATCTGCTCCACTTTATCCACCCTACGATTCAGTCTGACTTTCTGCTATGACCTACCATTATCTTTCTACCTCACTACTCTTTATTACTTGATTCATTCCCTGTAGACACCAACACAGAAGTTCTTAAGGAAGGAGGTGAGTGTGATTTATGCAGCGAAACAATGTATGGGTTCACAGAGAGGTGGGATTAATTTAATTTCCCTTTAAGGATCTGATACAGGTGTCCCACCTGGGTCCCTTGTCTCCCATTGAAGACACTGGAGGTATGGAAAATGTAGTTGATGGAGTTCAGTGTGAGTCATCTGGCCAAATGTGGGTGCCTATTTTGGGATGGGAAATCACACCCTAAGCTCCATTGACTCTGCTGACTCACCCTCCATTGACTGTGAGCAGAATCCAGGGCAACTTTCCCGGATACTGACACCCACACTGCAGATAATCACAGCTGATGAGACAGCTCCCACCAAAGGAGCTCCAGGTGAGGAGCAGGACCTGCAAGGTGTCAGGTGAAGGGGCCACGTGGGACAGAGGGACAAAAGTGGTCCTTCCACAGGGAACAGGGTGTGGGATAGGGAGAAGGCTTGAGAATGAAAAGGAAGGGATGGGAAAGATTTAGCTGTTAAATATTTTTGCAATATGCTGATCATTAAGAGGCTGATTTCCAGAACTGCTGAGCAGCCATGACGCCCACTGAAGACAATGGGAGCTCAGCACTTCTGAAAATCAGGCTCTTGATGCTCACATTGAATGTAATCTTTAATATTTAAAGGAATAAAAGGGTCTGGGGGACGGGTATGCAGGAAAGTGAATGAGCTTCCTCCTCAGATGCTTTGCAAAGCTATTTCCATCATTATTATTAATGCTTGCAGACATTATGTTCTAAGGAACACTACAGCTGGAGCTTTACGTGGAAAGGGAGACTGCAGAAGGTTGGGCAAACTGGCTGCTGTGTTCCAAAGGCAGATCCAAAGATTAATAAAGCCTAAAAGAAAACACGTACTGGAGTGACAGAAGAGAGCTTTCATCTGGTTGGAAAGAGGCTCCCAGTGGTCCATCTCTGTCAAGGCACTGGGGCTCACTGTCCCCTTAGGGTGAAGCTGTGTCACTTGGCTGAGCCGATGTAAAAACATCTCAAGAAATGTTTGTCTTGCTCCTGTCCCTCCTCACCCACCCAAAGTGCCAGTGTGTGCCAGCTCCAGTCCTGGACTGAGAACTGAAACTCCTTTCTGCTTTTGAGGAATTTCCCTGCCAGCTGAACAAGCTGAACTGGTTCTCTACAGTGCTGGGCAGACACCAGAGCCAGCCCAAAGCAAGGTACAACACGAGATTTTGGGAAAGAGAAATAGGTCCTCACCCTTTTACAGATGGGAACGTGGTCACCTCGAGGCACTTTGTCACATGAAGCCACACCCTGCTGTGCTGACCTGGAAGGAGGCTGGAGTGAGGGGAGTGAGGGGAGAGTTGTTCTCTTCTGACATGTCTCAGATGAAAGAGGAAATGGTCTTACGTTGTGTCAGGGGAGGTTTAGAGGGGTTTTTTTGTTTGTTTGGGGGTTTTTTTGTTTGTTT
>VYXD01002664.1:40736-119578 GCA_013397195.1 Hylia prasina
AGGTGGTGGAGTCACTGCCTCTGGAAGTGTTCCAGAGGTATCAGGATGTGGTGACTGGGGATATAGTTTGGGCTGATTAGGGTGGTGTTACACTGATTGTTGGACTCAATGACCTTGATGATTCTGTGATGTGCACATACTCTGAAAGAATTTATGAAATCACCACCTGGTGGTGGGGGGAACAATAAGTTTCTTCCTGGTTTATTACTTTCCTTGTAAAACAAAACAAAACAAAACAAACCCCTGGATTATTTTCTCAGCATGGTTTTTGTCGTGACCAAAGTGAAACTGCTGCAGCACAACAGGGATTGAGGCCACTTTGCCACTTAATTGCTTATTTCAATGATCGAGAAAACTCAGGAGCCCTGGTGAATCCCATTTCCAAAGAGAGAAAGCAACTCCTGAGCTTCAGCTCTACCATCAGAAAGATAATAATGCTTCTAGAAATCAGAAGTAAAATAGTGATGATGATGATGATTAATGAGGGCGCAGAGAGAGCTGAGGTACCCCAGGGATGTTTTCCTTGTCTTGGCAAGGATGGTAACCTGTGAGTAGATGCTGACAGAGTTATTACCACAGGAGATTGGATGGGGATTGTGCCACAGGAAGAGTGGGTTTGAAGTATTTCATGATGGCAGAGATGTTTGAATCAGTTGGGTCTTGAAGATTTTGCAGGAAACCAGCTAAAGCAAACTGAGTCATTAGTGATTATCTTCGAGAGTCTGTGGAGGATTCAGAAGTACCAGAGTATTGAAGAGGGACAAATATAGAACCTGCCTGCAAAAAACAGACTTGATGACTGATAAATTACAGACTGCTAGGCCTAACTTCAATTTGTGGGCAGATGCTAGAAGAAATTATTAAGCAATCATCTGCACATACTGAGAAGATAATCACCTTCTTAAAGACAAATAAATAAAATGCAAATGTACTAGAGGAAATGATTCCAAATAACCTAATTTAATTCCTCATTTTAGAAAAAGCCAGAGGAGAGAAAGATGGTAATATAAGATGCTACATGAGGCTAGAAAAACTTTTTAACGGTAAGGTTAGGAAGAACCAGTTTTAGTGAGGAAGGGATAAATGGCAAATCACTTTTGAAGAGTAATTGTCAGAAGCTTCTTAGCATCAGAATAGAAGGGGATCTTAAATGAGATATCTAGGTGATGTTTCTTAGACCTGCTTCTATTTCAAATACAACCACTCACTTGTTTTAGTAAAAAAAGTATAACTAAATGCTTGTGAATATCAGCAGGTGGGCTATATGTAGATGCATGTCAGTGAACAGAGGTGGAATCTGCAATGGTCTTGGAAAAAATGGAGAGATGTCAATTTAAGAGGAAAAAAACTAATTTGCAGACATACAATATGTTATGCCAAGGATTAAGAAGTTAAATCAGAGAACTGTAAAATGGCTTGGGTTAATGACCATCAGTTCCAACCCCCTGCCATGGGCAGGGACACCTTCCACCAGACCAGGTTACTCCAAGACGCACACAACGTGTCACTGAATACTCTCAGGGATGGGCCATCCACATCTTCACAGCTTTTCTGGGCAAAAAACACAAATGTAAAAATGTTTGGCAGGATATCAGACACAATTCTGGTGCTGAAAGGGGATCTTGAACTCCCTATAAAGCAGTGGGTGGTGTTGTACAAGAGTAGAACTCCTTTGGGAATGCCTTGATGGGACCATTATCAGTCAGGCAGAGCAGACTTGTCAAGGGAACTCAGTGGCAGCAGGGTCAGGATTACAGACACTGCACTTCTACAAATTGTAGATATCACCTGGTAATAGTCCTGGAGAAGAAACCAGAATTACAAAAGGGTCTGAATGCTTGTTATATCGGGAAGAATTGTGGAAATAACCCACTTCTGTTTCAGCTACTGCAAACACTTCTCCACCTCTCAGACAGTTCTCTGATTCCCAGAGGCAAAGTGATGCTCAGATTCCACACCTGATGTTTTGACCATCCTGACTTCTTCCTTAAAGACCTGCCTCAGAATACCCAGGCAAAATTCCCTCTTGTTGCTTTCTGAGGAGGTCTGCATTCACTGCTTCCCACACTCATCTGCCACTGCCCCACTGAATTTCGGATCCCCTCTGCTCTGTTCCTTATAGGATGAGAACCCCTTCTGCCTACCTAATACCCTAATCCACTCAGGGGGATTTCCTATTCTGTGTTTGGCCTGACTGAAGAGCAAATCACACTTCTTAACTTCAGGAATGAAAATCAAACATCTTAATTAGACCTACATTTACCAAGTAAATCCTTCTCTGTCTTTCTCAATTAAAAGAAAGCGAATAATTACTGTGTCCTGCAGGGCCAGGAGTTGGGGTTTTATGATCCTAGTGGGCCTCTTCCAATTCAGGATATTGCTATGATTCTATGATACTCCGGCAGATGATCTGATACTTCAAAGGTCCAAGCCCTAATCTGAGTACCTCAATTAAATGCATAAAGTCAAATGCTGTAACTTCACCCCAAAATGTCCTGCCTTAAGTCATCTACATGGACTTCATCCTTCAGTGGAAACTTCAGAAAAGTTGGGGGGTTTTTTTGTAAGAATGCTTGTAAGAAATCTAGAATATCATGACACACATCATCACATTCCTAACTCTTTTAGGAAAAAACCCAGTAAAATATATAAAACTTTCCTACCCTAGTATCCATGCTTTTTCATTTTAATAATAGGACCTCCTCAAGATAGGGAATTTTCAAGAACTGACACCTCACAAGCACTATAGAAACATTTAATAAGTAATACATTTCAAAAATTCCCATTTCTCCCTTATCTTCAGCATTCTTGTCCACATAATACATAAACTGTCTTCCATTTCCATTCTTCCTCCCTCTAAAAGCTTATTTTTCCTTAAAAACCCAGAATATATGTAATTTGACACATATTTCCAACATTTCCAGCATAACCACTCCAAGTCACTGTAAACCCAACCTTTTAAGATATTCCCCTGCTAATCAACCATGAGCTTCTCTGTTTCAGAAAAGACTTTCCAAAAGCATCACACACTAATATTTAAGGAAATGTATTTTCAACCCAAAATTTTGACTAAGTGCAGTGAAAAGACATTAACTGCAGGCAACACCTCTTCATATGTGAACTTTTCATCCTCACAGCAAGAAATGTAGCCTCGTGGACAGGGACAAGTCAGGTTTCCAACCCAACTCTGCAAATGATTTACTGTCCAGTCTCTTGGTTAATTCAGTTATGAACTCTGCTTATTTCCTGCTGAGTAAATCAGAACTTAAAATCTCATCAGAAGTGCAAAGTTCTCTGTGGTAAAGGAATTAATATTTCTGCATTGGCAGTACACATTCAGTTTCCTGTTTAAACAATTATTGTCTGGATCTCAGTTAGATGCCAGTTGAAAACTCGTAAGAATTAATGATAATTCTTCATAGGGCTGTAAATCAGAAAATTCAGCACTGGAATGTAAAAGATCTGATTCTGAAATAAAATGATTGCAATACAAAACTCAAAAAAGTTATGAAAACATGCAGTGGCAGCTAAGCATGTAACCTAGATTTTCCTAAAATTTATTCTTGAATGCAGGAACATAAATTGTAACTAAATTGCATTTTATACCAAATTGTCATTTAGCATCTTTGCTCTAGAGGACTTATTTCCCATGCCAGTCTGTTCTGTAGGGTTTGATCAATAAAAATCCCCAGATATTTTGCAAACAGGGGGAAAAAAAAAAGTTATAAATCAGAGGATAGGAAATTAAGAAAATTCATCAGGTGAACTACAGGGCACATGACAAAAACTGTGATTGGCAGCAGTAGGGACAGTAAAGAAGAATTTTCCAGATATGATTAAAAAGACAAACCAAAACCATCTTAAGCTAGAATCTATTACTACAGGTGAAATGCAAGAGTATCAATAATAAAGCTGAGGGGGAAAATAAAGAAAGGTGAATGAATTCAGTGACATTTAGGTCCAGCCTTTGCGAAGAAGGCAGATGATGTAGACAGATCAAAAAAAGGGATGGCCCAGGTAATTACAGGCCTGTCAATCTAGCAATGATCTTAGTCAAAATAGTGAGCAACAGATATAAGACTCTATTAATAAAGAATTAAAGAAAATTAATATAAATCAGTATCAATCATCACTAGCTTCTGGAGAAGAAACCTTATTAAATAAATGTTATGTCCCTGTTGGTGAGGATATAGGACAAGTTTGTGTGATGAAGTCAATTATGTAAAATTTATGTCTGGGCTGGTGCAGTGAATCCGCAGGACTGAAATGATAGCAAAGAAAGGATGACCAAGCACTCTGGTCTCTGGCTGCCCCAGTGACCAGGAAAATATCCCACAAGAAAGTGTTGATATGGTTTTCCTTCGGACAAATGGCCCCTCTGAGTATTTCTATCAGCAACATGACAAATGTATCATGTTAGACAGATTATTGTAGGAACCTTGTTACAGAGGTTTCAAAGGATGTCCATAAGATCAAAGCTGTCCATGGGGACAAATGGAGACATCCAGACATGGATTAAAACGGGAATTGAGATCCTGGAATGTGGGATTCCCAAGAAGGAATGAGAAGAGCTCATTTCCAGCACTCATTATTGAAGTGATGAGATCCACATTTGGGATCCACAAGTTATGAAAGATGTTGAAATAAGAGAAAGTGTTCAGCAAGATTCAGTAAGTGATAAAAACTAAACAGTTCTACCTTCAAAGGAAAGAAAAAAAAAGCCAAGCAAATAAAGAAACAAATAAAAACCCAAAGCCCACATGAAGAGAATGGGTTCAGGAAATTATAGGAACTATTCTTATCAAAGAGAAATGGCAGTCTCTCATGGCACCAGGGTATGGTTGTTTGGGGAATATGAATTTGTTAATGAGGGCTTTGATAGATGATGTAAGGGAAAAGTAAAATAGCATGGGTAGGACTCATTAGATGGACAAATTCACTTTGGGATGGGCTGTGTGGGTTGTGAGCACAGAAGGGAATTTCCATCAGAGAAGCAGAATGCAGGTTATGGTCAGGCTTCTCATCATTCAAAAATTTTAAACTGTAATTCCTCCCTCTATCTCTCTTTTCTCCAAGGTCCTCTAGTTAAAACTGATTTGGGTGAAATTTGCTGGCTAATGGTCACTTTATGTGATCACAGCAGTTCCTTCTGCTTTCATCATTTAGGATACCACGACTGGATCCAGTTACTGATAAAAGCCTCCTGGTACTTCAATGCATTTTCTCCCCCTGCAATGTACTTTGCTAGTGTAACATATGTTCACTGGGTGCACAACACGGTATTGTTGTTATTAAAAAACAAAATTAAAGGAGGAAGCCAAACAGACCTTCCCAGGCTGCATTTGCTTCACACTGATGTGTGTTTTTCAACCCATAAATTTGTTACGGCTTCAGCTCTCAAGCTTGAGTGAACATTCATCTTTCTTCCTTTACATACATACCCAAGCAAAGCTGAGCTGTGGGCTGGCAGTAAAGAAATGAGACTCACATTATTGGCTTTGCATTAGGTTTGTTTATAAAAGACAAGGCATATTAATCATAGATATCTACAGTGGGAGAAGCATGCAGCAATGCAGGATATGTATTCATTCCAGAAAAGCAGGATGTCAAGCAGACCAGGAGGTGCTGTGGATTGATGCACTAGCTTCTGTCTCGTAAAGAAAACTAAACAAGATTTTTCTCCAGCACAGGCAGAAAACACAAATTAACCCTGCCCGTTTCTGGCTCCCCAAGGGACATTTTAAAACAGGTTTCATTCCTTGGAGTTGTCGATTTGTTTGCACTGTTGTGACAGTCAGCAGGTGATGTTTAAACAAAGGTTTGCTCCAAAACAAGGTCCTTGTCATGCTCCCAGAGAACATGCCTTCCCATGTGGATGAGGTAATTGGCTACTGAAGGGACAGGCTGGAGAGTCAATTTGCTTCAATCCTGGGTGCTTCAAATTTGAAGTCTAATTCTACCTTTAATTTTGCAATGCCATGCAAAAGTCAGTGATACTCCATGGGGAAATATCTGCTGAGTGGCAGGAACATGCCTTTAAGATGGAAATATGCCTTAAAACCAGAGGTAAAGAAACCTTATCCTATTCTGCATATAAATGCTCAGACAAAATTACTGGACAAAAATGTTTTGATAATGGGAGATACTCCAGAAGTGTCTGGACACAATCCTGTGCTCTGGGATGGCCCTGCTTGAGCAGGGAGGTGGGACCAGATGATTCATTATGGTCCCTTCCAACCTGTCCCAATCTGTGATTCTGTAATTCAAAATTATGAATTCACTGCTATTAAAAGGCAGCACAATTTGTGCAACCACAATCACACACTGAAGGAAAGAAAGGGACCCTGTCCAAAGGAACCTTTTAAAAACATCAGCCACTGGGGACAAGTTCAGTTCCTAAAAGCTTCCACAGCCCTATGTAGGAAATTTGTGCATATGGTCCCAAAGAAGAGAAATTTGACCATGAGTAATTTGCGGTGACTTGTTCCTTAATTGCTTCTCCTCTAATTTTTGCCTGTAAATCTGACCAAAATCTTTTAGAGGCTCTCAGCTAGTTGCACAAACAACTTTCAAATGGGTGAAAAGACAGGAGATGTGGTCCCAGTTTCAGTGCTAAAATAGGAGCTGTTTTCCTGTGGTGGTGTGGCATGGTGATAGACCATAAACCCTGGATTTCTTTCTAGCATTGCATGACTGAGAAAAACAGGATTGACAAAATCCCAGGAGGAAACTGAGCTCAGCTGGGTTTTAACGTTCAGTGTCCCTGAAGTTGTTAAGAAACAGCTGTTGATAGTGAAAATAACACAAGAACAGCCATATGAGTGTCGTGCATAGTGGTGACCTTGAGAAGTCACTCACGGGAATGTTAAGAGGAATGTCAAAGTCCTCACAGAGTGATGTCCAGAGGCAGGAGATCCAGATCCAGACAACTGGGATAATTCAACCAGAGGAGACATAAAAGAACTCCTAGAGTTAGAAATAAACCACCCTACACAAAAGAAAGTAGCAGAGGCTTCCACATTTGTCTTTTTGCTTAATAAAATGAAGCAGCACAAGAAGCTGGCTGACAGCTGACTGTGGCCCTCAGAAGTCAGCAGATGCCAAGAAGGAATGGTCTTGGTGGAAAAGCAAAGTGATGCAGAAATAATGAACAATGGATTTTATTCTCCAGACAGAACTCTTGCTTAGTCTGAATAGGAAACAAATGACTGGGAGCCTGTGAACATCTATCTCTATTTATTTATTTCAGATCAGCCAGGACCTTGATCTAGTCATGCCTCCAAAGGTCTCTGGAGGATTTCTCTCTTTCTTTACAAAACTACTACACTCACAGGAAATGGAGGTTTTGACTGGTCACATAGTCTTGAATGTCACAGATAGTAAAGATTATTCCCTTGGCTATGACATGGAATCAAAAAGGGGTTGAAAAAATGAATTAACTTAACCTTCAAGGATAAGATGTGTTGCCCTGTAGAAAACCACAACATGCCCTCTGTTTTCCGATATTAATCTTTCTTGGGAGAACATTCTATGGAAAACCTGACCTGGCAGCCCCTGCAGTTCTGGTGGAATGTGAGTTCTTTCCGCAGAATCTGTTCTGTAACACAAGCAAAGCAGAAGAGGCAGTCCACAGGAAAAGAAGGAAAATACTAAAATCTTCCCCACTGACAGAGATCTCACAAAATCACAGAATGTTTGAGGTTACAAGGGACCTTTGGAGGTCATCTGGTTCAACCCCCATCACCCAGAGCCACTTACTCAGGCCCATGTACAGGATTTAACACTCCTTGTTCAAGTTCACGAGGTCAATGTCAGCCTATCTTGACCATCTTTGCTTTCTGCTCGTGTAGACTAAAAAAACCTTAAGGAATTCATTATCCATCAACCCAGGTCAGTGTCTGTGCAGGACACGTGGCAGTTTGACTTCTCACATACAGCAGTGATGTCACAGATCAGAGAATCAGAGAATGACTCCCATCACCTTGGTGGCCTTCTCTGGACTTGCTCCAACAGCTTCAGGTCCTTCCTGTGCTGGGACCCCAGAGCTGGAGGCAGCTCTGCAGGTGGGATCTCACCTGAGCAGAGCAGAGACGCCACTTGAGACACCACAAGACGTCACCTCTGTCCATACCAATGTCCTGTCCCTCTCCAAGCTGAAATGAGAGTGATTCTTGGGGTTGTCCTGTGCAGGGCCAGGAGTGGACTCCATGATCCTTGTGGGTGCCTTCCAGCTCAGGTTATTCCATGATTCTACCATGCCTCCCCTCCATCACCCTCTGGTTCCAGCCCCTGACAGTCAGTTTAGTATTTTCTTGACCCAGAGCCCCACATGAACAGATAGCACACACAGCCTGACAGCCACCTCAGCAGGCCCAGCCACAGAACAGGGTGGTGGAACAACCAGAAGAATGAGTCACACCCCTTCTCCTCCACACCCCATGTCATCAGCAGCAGCTGCAGCCCAATTCAGCTCAATAGTTTACAGGTGTCTCCAGGAACAACTGTCTTAAAAAGCTCCTAAAATACGCACTTTTTATTTCTTGTTTTGTTTTTTTTGGTTTTTGTTTTTTGGGGTTTTTTTTTTACCACTCTTAAAATCTTGTACAGCAACAGTTACCCAATGAAAGCAGGAATTAATGGAAACTAAAGGAAATGAGAGACACTGAAGGAAAAACAAACATAATCAGCACCAGCTGCAGCTCAATTAAACAACTGCTCAGAGAAAACTACTCATTCACAATTTACTCACACAAATCCACTTTCTTACATTCTCTTCAGGATTTCAGAAGCACTCTAAGACTCCTTATGAAGTAATTTAAGGCCCTACAGACTGCAGAGGCAAATGGCACCTGCTTCACTGGCCACCCTCAAGGAAGCTGGTGAGAGGTGAGGCCAAGAAGTGGTGTCCCACTTGCGCCTTAGGGAAGAGGTTCAGAGCACTCACAAGGACAGAAAGAAACCTGAGTTTCTTCTCTTCAGGGTCCTGAGCTCTGCCTGCAGCCTTCTCTTTGTGATTTGGTTGAGGTTTTTTTTGGCAAGAGTGTGCACTCACCATTTTTCTTCACCCACCTGTCCTTATCTCATGTCCTGGTTGTCTCAGATGATCCCAATGTTTCCAATTTACACAGGAAATGCATTATGAGCCCAGTGCAGACACAGCTGGTGTTAAATATCCCAGGGACATGATTTAGGATTGAAATACTTTGCCTCCAGACTCTGACATTGAAATGTTGATCATTCTTCCCAAGAGACATGGTCCCTCTCTTCATGTACTTGTCTCACCCCAGTAGGAATCAGCTTTTTATTCCAGCATGAGCAGGAATGAGCAAACAGCAGTGAGGAAAACTCTCAAACTGGAGAAGGGATCAAGTACAATATTGTGCCTTCTTATTTTAAACCCAGCTCCAACGTGTGACTAAACAGTGTCCTGAAAACACTTCTCATATTGCCCCCTCTGTGGGAGAGTAGCTGATCCAGTGTGACCAAAGCAGGCTGTTGGAATCCTTCCTTCCAGCATTTAGGATTTTTTTTTTTTTTTGCAATGTACCATGGTTTGCAAAAGGATGAATTCAGAAAAAAATGGATGCAAATAAAGTTCCTCCAAATATTTCTCAAACATCAGTAGGATATACTTCATTTTAGGATTTTAAAAAAAAATCTTATCTTGAGTTTTAACAGATGGATAGGCAATATAGAGAGGTAAAGGGAGAAATTATCTTGTCTAAAATTTTGCAGCTACTGAAATATCTGTCAAGGCTCACAATACGATTGGTGTGTTTGGGGAAAGGTGGATGTCACTAAAGCACTGACAAGCTCCTAAGGTGCAGTCTGGGAAGACCAAGATTCACTGGCATTTCCAAGGTGGTGCTTATCTATCAAGCCTTCATTTCCAGTGTCTGGACACTGGATACTGCTATACTTTCTTTCAGCATGTGATATTGTCATTTTCTTAGGCAAGCACAGCTGCGGTGACATTGCTTTCCTCCTGCTGCTCTCAGATAATAACTCATGAGATTCTATTCTGATATTTTTTATCAGAGAAAAGCCAACCCATTTGTCCACACTCAATGGTAAAGGAATAAAGGATTTATAAAACATGAAAACAAGACATCCGCTGCCTAATCAGTGTAATTACCACTATTTCGAACCTTGGTTACAAAAACACATTTGTGCTGTTTTCAATGTCTGAAAACCACTGAAGCCTGAACTCTGCTCTTCCTTCAGACCTTTCAAACCAGCATTGCCCTATGGTGAATCACACAATTCTTCCACGACTCAGTGCAATTCTCCCAATTACAGGGCAGGATGTGGGACAAAATATTGTGAGTAGTCTCCTTATTTATTAATTCAAGTTCAGTATGGAATGGTGTTGAGGAGCACAGTCCCACATTGATTCGACAGATGGGCCAATCAAGAGGACCTGTCCAGAGAGGTTCTGGACTCCCCATCCCTGGAAGTGTCCAAAGCCAGGTTGGATGGGGCTTGAAAGAAAGTGGGATAGTGGAAGATGTCCCTGCCCATGGCGCGGGGTTGGAATGAGATAATCTTAAAACCCAACCCAAACCATTTTATGACTACAATTCTATGATCCTATGACCTTTCTCAAGGTGACATTTTAAAATACGTCACCATGCTCTATTTTTCCTTTACAAATACAGCTTCTACCTCTCCTACTCAATCTTCTTCAGTGCACACCCATCATCACATTTAATATCATCCCGAAGTGTCTGTAACTGATCCAACCTCTGGTGAGCTGCTCTGCAGCTCAAGCATATGTGGATGTCCTGCATCATGACCCAACAGAGAAATGCAATGAAAAGGTTTCAATAAAACAAAGGCCCCTGAGGAATGTGCTGTAAATATCCCTGTCCTCAGTCCAGCCCTGAGCCTTGAACTGATCCCATGAATTCCTCATCAGCAAGCTGAGGCTGTTGTGGGAGACCTGTTTTGTCTTCCTCTCCAACACTTTGCAGCAGTGCAGCTCTGAGGGAGATTCTATCCATCACCAGTGAGTATGTAATTAATTCTTTATTAATTAAAGAGTAATTTAATTATTTACCAAAAGAGAGCATTTAATTCTTTCCCAAAACCTCTCCCTGGTGTAACACCAGCTCTAATGACCAGGATCTTCCCTCGGGATACACAGAAATGGGAAGAAATAACAAGACCCTGGCTCGCCTGCACCCATCTAAGAGTGTTCTGAGTATGGGCCTCTTCGGCATTCTGGTGTTGAGAAAAGTGTTTTTGCCAAATTGGTCTACTCATTGCATTAAAATAGGAAGACAATCCATAAATATTTAGATTTACTCCAGAGCAAATTTGGGATAACAAATTAAATATTGGAAAGTTTCCAAGGGAGAAACAGACCCAAACCAAAATAAAATATCCCCTGGCTCTAAATCAGAGTCCTCTGTCCTGCCCATAGCACTACATAATTTTATGATCTTTTTCATGGCTAAATTAATTCTGCTTTGCTCAAAGTCTGAGGTTGAGAATTGTGTTCCTACAAATTTGGGTGTGATCCTCCCCTCCCATTTTAAAAGCCCAGACAGGTTTATCAGGACATTCTGGGCAAAAAGTTCCATGGGACTGATTGAAGACTTTCTCTGACTAGAGACTCTCTTTGTCCTTATTTACATATTTACAGCTGCAATCCTGGGGAAAGCTGTTGTGTCGTCTGGCTTGCCGAGCAACACAGAAGTGCTGTGAACACCTTTTGGGACTCTGTAAATGACAGATAAATATTAATAATAATGTGACTTAACAGCTGGTTTTTCTATCTTTTACTACCCTGCTTCCATGCAGTAAATTGCAACACTATAAAAATGATTGGAGTGAAGAGAAATTTTAAGAGGCGTTATCGATTAATATTTCGGCATGAAGAGCTGAGTAATTCTTGGCAAAGAATCTCACTGAATTTATTCACTCTAAATTGCATTCAGTGCCAGGAAAAAGGTGACCAGCTGACGTCACTGGAGGTAAAACTTCTGACAAGCAGATCTTCACTAGGAAAATCATCTGTGCCTAATGGGACTTAGCAAACCAAAGCAAAAGGGAAGGTGTGGAAGTTTTCAGGTTTTAATCTATCTAGAAGGTCATAATAAACTCAAAACACCCTGTAATCACTAACCCAAACACACAGCTGACTGTTGTGATAAGATTTTTTTTTATTATTTTTTTTTTTTTGCGATTGAGTGAAGATTTTGTGCCTTTTAATAAGAAAGGAATAAATTAAAGTAAGCACAAAACCAGCACAATGGGCAGGGGCAGTACAGGCTTCTCCAAACATTTCTGTAACACAGAAGGATAAAATCACAGAATCACAGAATGGTTTGGTTTTGAAGGAACTTTAAAGAGCACCTATTTCCAACACTCCTGACAAGATCAGGGACACTTCATTACATTGGGTTGCTAAAACTGAGATTCAACCTTGACCTTGGACACTTCCAGGGATGGGGCAGCCACAGATTCTCTGGACAACTTGTTCCAGGCCCTCACCACCCTCCCATGGAAGAATCTCTTCCCAATATCTAATCTACCACTCCTGGAAGTGTTTAAAAAATGTGTGGCCCTGGCAGGGGAGGACATGTTTTAGTGGTGAACACAGAGGTGATGTTGGGTTGACAGTTGCAGCTGATGGTTTCAGAGGTCTTTTCCAACCTAAACAATTCCATGGTTCTATGAAAAGAAGCGTGAGACACATCCAGCAACCTTGGGCTGTGTCTGTGTTGTGAGATGGGAAACTGGGGATGTAAACTGCATCATCCCGTGGCACAGAAAACACATTGCAAATTATGGGATGTGTGGAATGGAGCACCCACTGCCTTAGCCCTTTCCTTACCGAACTGGCACTTCAAATTTACAAAACATACAGTTTGGAACAATGATACACAATCTATACATTTTGAGCCAAATTGTCACTGCCAAACAGAGCACAGGAGGTTTCTAAGCAGGGATTCAGAATGGGAAAAACAGTGATCTTCATATGAGCTTCTGAAGAGTGTCTCGTGTAAGTGGCAAAAGTCAGTCTGTGAAGAGATGCCAAGCAACCCAGATCTTCCAAAAGCTGCACAGAGGTGCATAACCTGAGCTAACAAGCCCTTCCAAATTTGTCGTGTTCCCATAGTAGTTCAGGTGCTGTGTATGTTCCTGTATTTCCATATAATGCTCTGTCACACCATGGGTGAGTTTTCCTCACAACACACTGAAAAGCTGGGAAGACCATTGGATCATGGAGTTTATAAAAACTCCATTAAACACAGCCAGGGTTCCTGAAAATTCTCCAAAACCACGTTTGCAAATATTATCCCCAAAGGTCTGAGATGGAAAAAGGCAGACAGCAACGCGCATCCCACTTCATCTAAGGAACAGTTCATCTGACCAGCCCCAGTGAAAACATTTCCAAACATTGTGCTTGGAAAAGAAAAACACAATTTGGGAACATGAATGAATGAGAATGGAAATTACACGGCTGCCTTGCAAAATAAGTGGAAAACAATGGAGTGAAAAATAAGTCGAATAAGAGAGAGAGAGCAAGCACAGCGCTAATGATAAGGCAAACTTTTCCAGATGTGAAAATCAATTTTATTCCAAAACTTCCCAGCCTTTTCATTTACAAAGCAATAAAAATCTATTTGTCCCCCATTCATTTGCTACATAAAATGCCACTAAGCTGCTTGCTCTCGGCAACCACACAAAACGTAATAGGTTAGGACTGCAGCCTTAAAATATATTAGGGTTTTTTAATGAAACCAATTTATATCAGTTTGTGCCAGTGAAAGGGCTGAAGCAACTTAATTTAGTTTCATTTTCCACACACTTGTGGCCAAAGCTAGGATTCACTTATTTCTAATTCAGCCTGGATTCCACATGCCTGCCTAAGCCGTTTCTAACTGATTTAGCTGGTGACCTCTATTTAATAGCCAGGTGTTGGGCTCTATTAAATGGAAAATCTCTTGGTACCTACACATGACCACGGCAGACACCTCCTCATTTGTATGGTTTTGATTTGTGTGTGTGCTCAGTCAGAGGGCACAGGACTTTTTGTAGGTGAGGGGGGAAATTATAGCCATGAAATTGAAGATTCTTGTAGCTAAAACCTGCCTGTGTCTGTCCATGCTGCATGCAACATCATCATAATATGAGATTTAAACATTATAAAAGCCCCAGACAAACAGATTTTCAGGGCTTGTTTCTCTAATAACTAAATAATGGTTTTTTCTTATTATTATTTTTTTTAATCTTTCCTTGTCTGGACAGTGTTTCTTCACTTCATAAAATCATTGAATCACAGAATGGTCTGGTTGGAAGGGAGCTTAGAAATCACCTAGTTCTAATCCTGCTGCCATGGAGGAGTTGCAGATAATTTAGATCAGTGTGACATCAGTCAAAAAAGCTTTGTAGGATGAGCATAAATCTTTTATTAGAGAGAGAAGGAAGAAAACTCTGAGGCACGTGACCCATTCTTCAGGCTACTCCAAGGGTCTGTGCTCCTAAGAAAGTCTCTGGTTTTGTTTTTTTCCCAGATATCTGTCTCAGTCTGATCAAAAACAATCTCCACTACAAATCCTGTCGGATTTTTATCTCAGAGCACCACAAACACAGTCAGTCCATTTGTTTCATGCTCTCTGTTGTAGTAATGGTGGATCATTTTGAAGTTTACTCCAAAATTTAGTAACCCAGAGAGCGCCAACACCACCAAAGCTGTTTTTCTCAAGTCGTCTGTTGTGTAGGGTATTTCACATCTAGCAGGGAAGGAACCTGACCTATACCCATTCCCCTGGTGGAGTTATTAATAGTATTTCTCCTCTGCCTGGGTAGAGGTTTTTCCAAAATTTTGTAGGAATGCAAACCTGAAAATTTCAGCTTTGGTCAATTTGATAGAAATCAGCTGAATGATTGTAAATTTATGCAGAGCAGAGAGGACACACAGATGCAAAGACCCACAAATGGCACATGCTCGGAAACATGTCTGCAGACAAAGTGGAAAGGAGAAGAAGAAAAAGAATTGTCCTGGTTTCTAAAAATTCAAATCCAAAGCCAAGCTTGTTGGAAAACAAATTTGGAGAGAGGTCTTTCCATCCGACCTCACCCCTTTGAAACACTGCCTTGGCCACAGGAATTAAGGGATCTCTATCCAGTGAATTCTGTGGACCTGTGGAGGGAGTTTCATTTCATGTTCAGTGGAAAACAGGAAAACAAACTCCTGTGGTCATTTCTCAAAGGAGTGATGAAAGGCTGAACTTCTTCTCACCTCTCTGAGGATGTTTACTTTGCCACTATTCCCTAGAGAATTACCTGTGGGACAGCACAGCAAACTGTTCTACAGGAATAACATCCTGCCTGAGGTATCCCATAAATTAAAGGGTTTGGAAAAAGCTCTATTTTTCCCAACAACTGGGAGCATTAAATTTGAAAATGAACAATGTGTTGTTGTTTTGAGATTTCATTTTTTGAGATGTCATTTTATGACAGTCCAAAGTTAATATTCTCTAGTCTGGGACTAGAAGATCAAACTCCATGTTGGAATTGAGGAATCTTTCATACCTTGCTTATTTACACTCAGACAAAAGGGGATGATGATTTTTATTGTCTGGGGTTGTTCAGCCTGCAGAAGTCTCTGGGAAGACCTCACTGCAACCCTCCAGTACTTAGAGGAGTTTCATGAAAAACAGGGAGAGCAGCTTTTTAAACAGGCAGATAATGATATCAGGGAGAACAGCTTTAAACTAAAAGAGGAGAGATTTAGATAAGATACTAGAAAGAAATTCTTTACTCAGAGGGTGGTGAGAAACTGCAAATGTTGCCCAGAGAAGCTGTGGCTGCCCCATCCCTGGAAGCGTTCAAGACCAGGCTGGAAAGAGTTTGGAGCAACCTGGTCTCATGGAAGGTGTCTCTGCCTGTGGCAGGGGGAGTTGAAATGAGATGGTCTTTAAAGTCCCTTCCAACCCAAGTCCTTCTGTGATTCCATGATTCTATGATTATTCTCTTTTCCCTTTTACAAAATGGGGATGTTTTACTGGACTAATTGGTTACTGCTAGACAGACTGAACTGTGGTCATGTCAAACTGTTAAGAGATTCATTCCACACCTGATGGACTAAAGTGACTGTTCAGTGTGTTTGAAAAAGCAATGCATCACATATTTGGCTCTGCTCAGACTGATTTTCTATGCAGAAAGTTATTTTTAGGTAGTTTTCTCTCTCTTATTGCTGTGTGATCAGAAAAGTGACTGTGAATATTAATCATTTTACTTTCCACATTTCTCTCTTCGTCTGGCATGAATTCCATCACTGTGTATGCCAAAAGTTTATTTCTGAGAGCCAGTGTTTTAAACTTCACCAGGGATTTGATTATCAAGATGTCCGTCCTTTCTCCTTTGCTCAGCCTCATCATTCATAGAGATTACAGAAAAGTATTAAATGACAGTGTTGTTGTTGTTGATGCACAAGGCAGAACACCACGGCACCCACCCTGCTGTAGCTCCATCAGTCTGCCTAAAAACGAGTGAGATGAAAACTAATGCATTTCAGTAAAATCCATCAGAGTCAACGTCACAAAGGACAAGACTGGCAAGAGGTGGAAGTTGATGTAGTGCCACAGGCTGAGTCTTTGCCAAGTTTTGCAGCTGAAAACACAGTCCAAGGGGAGGAAGCTTCAGATATTGGATTAAATATTGCTTTATCTTATAGACTCTAGTGACACTTCATTAAGTATGAAGGGGCAGGGGCGAGGATGTCAAATCTAACGTGCTTCTTCATTTGCTTAAATCTATTTGAAAAGTTGAAAACCCTAAACTTACTTTTCATTGAAAATTAAATCTGTCTTTTAAAACTCCTGGTTTCTCTAGCTCTACTGGTAAAATACAGACTTTCAGGAGCTCTGGTTTGGTTTCCCTTCGTGCTCATTTGATCTTGCTTGTTAGCCCTTCTCTTCACAATACAGCAAATCGCTTCAATTAAAGCTTCATTAAATCGACATTGCCATAATCACCATATGTTACTTATATATTTTTACAGCATAACTGTTACCAACAGATCAAAATACAAGTGGGCATTTTATATGTCTGTATTCTATAGTGTACATACACTATTTATGGTATACTTAAATTTTCACTTCCCTCAGCATGGACCAGAAGGAATCGCTGAAATAATTTCTGCATTTGCTTTCTGTGACTCCCTGACAGGAGGCTGCAGCCATGTGGGGCTTGTTCTCTTCCTGTGCAGCAACACAACAAGAGAAAACTGCCTCTAGTTGCACCAGTGGAGGGTTATGTTGGATATCAGGAAAAATTTAATCACAGAAAAGATGGCCCAGCATTAGAAGAGTGTGCCCGGGGCCGTGGTGGAGTCACCATTCCTGGAGGGATTAAAAACACATTTATTCAGATGTGGCACCTGGGACATTATTGTGGTGGCCTTGGCAGTGCTGAGCTAATGGTTGGACTTGGTGATTCTCAGGACCTTTTCCAACCTAAACAATTCCATGATTTCAAAATCCAGAGTTTTCAAATTCCAGAATTTTTGAAGGCACAGAGCTTTTGATAATGGCATCCAGCATCCATGGCCTTGACTACTTGATATTTTTCAGGTCTTTCATTCTCTCTCCTATTTTTCTGCCATCAATATTATGGAATCCAGAGGAGAAGAGAGGCAGCAGAACTCTCAGTGGGTAAGCCTGGGGGATGGACAGGGCCTTGAGCAGGAAAGAGGAGCTCCAGCAGCAGCAGCAACCACACCACAACTCCACAGTCTGTCCCCACTGGCAGGAGCAAGCTGGATATTGTGGCACCAGTCCAACAGCCCTTTTGAATTCACTGACAGTTAATTCTCACAGCAGTGAAGTCCAGATGAAGAGGAGCTGGTGGAAATGACCGGGATTTTCTTGGCATGCCTCTCTAGACAGCCTGTGGTTTTGTGCAGATGGACCAGCTGATCACATCATGCATTTCACATGATGTAAAAGACAATAATGGAAAACAGTAGTTGTCAAAACACTGTGTTTATACCTGCATTTATTTTTCATTGTTTTGGAGCCTGACTGAGTTTGAATCAATAATATGATCGTGGTGCTTTACAGAGCAGAGAAAAATTTCAGATCCAAAGCCCTCCAAAGAGTGATGGTCACATGGATCCATGACCCTGGCTCAGACCCTCGTGTGATGATTTATCACTTCTAAAGGTCAAAGGGAATAAAAGCTGGACTGGGTACTCAATTATGAAACAAAAGTGTAATTATCTCAATTTTGTTTTTCCCTTGCCCCCCAAAAATTCACTGACAGTCTGTATTCAAAAAAACAGTTAATACCAAAAAAAATACTTTTTTTTTCTTTTTGTTTCCTGATGAAGGTCATACAATACAGTCCTGACTGCATCCTGCTGGTCTTCCAAAGATTTACTAAATGACACATATGAATTATTGTACTGCTAAGAAGAGTAGATAACGATTGGGGTTTTTTTTAATAACCTGATAACTTGCTCTAGCAACTGCTGAAAACTGTATCTGGATTTGTTGCTGATACATGGAAACATGTAGTTTATTCAAAGAGGAAATTTCCAAAGACTGCTGGTGTAGCCAGAGAATATGCATGTGAGGAAGGTCACAGGCAAAGAAAATGGAATAGGAGACAAACAAAAAATCTAGGGGAAAATATCATGTATACAAAACCTGAGAAAACTGGTCCTTGATTTATTAGCTGTAATTGCATTTAGGCACACATTATTAGTACTTACTATTTGTGTTCCAAAGGAAAGACTAATAGATAAATTAACACTTTGTGTATTTTCCAAAAAGGTATTAAACAGATGAATAGGGTACTTACTAAGAAAACAAAGCTAATTAAAATTGCTCTTTTGTAAAGATTGTTCTTTGTAAAGATTAACTTTACAATGCCTAATGGTATCAAGGCACGTGCATTTTTGCTGGTCTCTCTCATCCCAAAGACTCTAAATGCAGAGTTTGATGTTGTTGGTGTTTTTTCCAATATGCTTCTCTCTTAGGAACAAACTGCAGTTTAATACAGTTTAAAAAGGGTTTTTTTCCTTGTTCAGAGAAACAAGCTCAGATGCCTGTCACATTCAGCTGTTAATCCATATTTATGGTCAGTGTGATAGGAATAAAAGCCCTTCATGACCAAGCCACAGCTCTGAGTTCATAGTTCAGAAAGGGTCACAGAAAGACAACAAAGGGAATAATCGATGTAAATCCAACCCTGAACTTTTAGACTGGCTCTCATCAGAAAGCAATGAGAAGTCAGATGGAAAAGAGAGTTAAAAGGACAGTTCCACACAAATCAATGCAGAGAGACAGAGGAACAGCTCTTAAAACTGGATCAATGTCTCTTTTCTTTCCCCTACTGAGAAGCTACGATGCCCGCCTAAGCCAGGACTTCAAAAGGTATTTGGGTGCCAGTTGAAGAAAAATAAGCATTGAGAAATATCTGATGGATACAGGGAAAGCAATACAAACCCTCTGGAATGAAGTGCATGAGAAAGTAACTGTCTATGCCATTAAAACTGGGATGCCAGAGCATCAAGGCAAGGTGTCCCTGGTGTTTCCTTAGTGAGGCATTTGTTAAGTGGCAGGGAAGAGCACAAATCTGGGCACGCAGCTCCTCAGGCAGGAGCAAGAGGAAAAGAAGAAGGATTTTGATTTGGGGCCTCAGTTCAGATGTCTGAGTCTAGTGCCATTTGAAAGACTTTGGGGCATTCCACAGGGCCTTCAACAGCTGATCAAGAAGGCCATGAGTTTGTCCTGTTCCTGTATCTCACCTGAAACAGCGGATTTAGTTTGGGGTGTCTTGAAGCCACTGAAATGTCACAAGCAGCACGAAAAGTTTTGCAGAATCATTCTCCGGTGATCAATGCCCAGGATAATCTATTTAATCTGTGGGTTCCCTCAGGAGGAGATATTTCTTTTGTGATACATCTACCATGATGGAGGTCCAGCTTAGTTTCAGAGGCACTAACATATAATATTATGTAAGAAATGGAGAGAAAAGGAGCATGTCTTGTATCCTGTGATGTGGACAGCAGGTAAACACTGTTGTTTCTCCAGCTCCTCAATGGTACATAGCTCCCAGGAATCTCAAAAACATCCTTCATCAAATTCATAGGGAGGTTTCCATGGACTCTCACTCCAGGAGGCCTCAGAGCTCCAATATCTAAGCAAATTCATCTGACATTCCCTCAATGCCTCAGATAAAACAGTTTTGATTTCACTGTAGTTCTCCATTCTGCTTCAACAAAAATCAACACTATATCTTTGCTTCTTGTCCCTCAGATACTGGAAGCTTCTGGAAAACCTGTGGTGATGTCAAAGACCTCACTTAACCACTCACAACACAAAAGATCACAAGGGATCACAACATTCCTTCAGAAGGGGTAAACTGAGGCATTTAAATGACACCTGAGGACGTGTGAACTACTGACAGACCATGAATACATTCACTCTCCACTGTCCCGGGTATTGGCTTTTTTTTAAACACTACTTTTGTCTTTGTACAAGGACTTGGCGATTTCAGCTGATCTCTAAACTGACAGGGACCAGCCCAAACTCTACTCCAAAATGTTTCCAACAGCTGCCAGAGCTGTCATCTTGGCTTGAACCCAACTGGCTAAAACTCAGCCCTGAAGCTTTTGGCTATGACAGAATGTATTTATTTTGTATTTAAGGAATAAAGCTAATTAATTTTTTAGACCTTGCTGAATATGAGACTCTTCCCCTTATTGCTGGCAGTACTTACAATGGATCCTTTAATGCTTTTTATACTGACCAAAAAAAAAAAAAAAAAAAAAAAAAAAAAAGAAAAGAAAATTAAAAATCCCCACAGCTTTAGCTGAATAAGGCATTTCCTAATGGTGGTACAGGACCTGGAAGCATTACAGCTAATTGAACTTACTGTTCTTGGAGTAGCCACACAAAGGTCAGGTTGTCTTAACAGCTTGTAGGCTGTCAAGCTGTATTTGTTCTTGAATACATACAGCAGTCCTTTCCACCCCAAGCAGTAATGACTCAGTGCACCCAGCTCCAAGAGCTCTGCTCGAGAGCCAATCCCTTTCTTGCACTCTCCTAAAATGGAAAAAGGCAGGCAGCAAATACAGGGGTTTTATCCCGTGGGTTCCCACAGACTGGGGATGAGAAGAGCAATTATGTCACCTTCATTAATCCAGGCTGTCTGCCCCAGCACCACGTGTTTGTGGCAGGGTGTCTCACCCCCCCAAGAGCTTCTCTGCTGATTGTTATCCAGTCAGATAACTCAAGCAGGACAAGCTGTCTTGCGGGGAGTTATTTTTGTGCCTTGGGGTAACCACTGGTCTGGCATCTCCCAACTGCCAATAAACATCTTGCTTTTGAAGTGAGATCTGGCAAATTGAGTCTAGATTTCTGACAGACACTCTCCTTGCAACTATAAAAGCCACACTAAACTTTCACAAAGTAGAAATCTTCTATACATTTCCCCAGAAATATGTGGAGTTTTTTCTGTGAGTGAGGATGCTGCTTCATGGTCACTCCCAGGGGCAGAGTAAAGGAATCGGTACATTATCAGCATTTTGTTGTAAATTACATTAGACTCCCAATCAATACTATTTCTTTTGCCTGCTTTAATACAAGTACCCTGATATAGTTTTATGATAGCACTGTTTTATGTTATACTGTAATCTACCAGTAGTTCTTTTAGTTTATACTATGCAGTAAGTAACTCTAAGATCTTTCATCCATTATCTCTTATCTGCTTAATAAATAATTATTTTTTCCAAATAGATCGGGTTTGCCATCATTAGAGCTTGTGGGCTGGAGTGATTCCTTAAAGTGTTGCAAAAATTTGAGTGCAAGGCAGGGCTTGTCTGAAGCTGCCAGTCTCCCTGTGACAGTGTTTCACATGGATTAGGTACAAGTAATTCCCTCAGAGAAAGCCAGCAGTGAGGAAGGCAAGCAGCGTGGATTGCAGTGCAGCAAGATGAAAACCCTTCTGCTCTTTTAGTAATCTCCACCAGTTTTCTATTACCCTTTCCGTTGGAAATAATGAAGTAAAGTATGAAGTGCCTGGCTCCAGCTTCTAGGCATTGATTTTTGTTGTGTTTTCTCCCTGCTACATTTCAGAACCCTGAATGCTCAGTATTCCCCTGCAAGCACAGTACATGTACAGTGCAATAAACCTTCCTCTAAGTCTTCATTCTGATAATCTATACACACTTCTAGTTTTTTCATACATGCTATTCTTTTCAACTTGAGATTTTTCCATAACCCTTTTGAAATGTGGCAGAAAGAGGAGCCTATTCTTGACCACTCGATGCAGAATTAAAACCTTCTCCTGCATCCTCAGGGGGACTCACATGTCCTGGATTTCTACTGCGTGAAAAGGCCACTTGAAAGTACTCAAAGGACTTATAGCTAAAGATACAGGTCTGAAGCTAAAGTAATGTGATAACAGGTAAAAAATGGCCAGAAAACACCACAGCCATGAGATTCAATACCAATGTTAGGGAATCCTGGGAAAACTGACTCTTTCTTTTGACTACATCACAGACACAGAGAGACTCATCCCTGAAGTCTCCCACTGAAGGAGGTGCTTTAGCTGAGCAGTAATTAATCCTCACACACGCAACATTCAGGATCAGGACACATCACTGGCAACCAGATGAATTTATTCCACTCATGTTTAAGCCACTATTTCTTTAGGGCTCCCTTCTAAGTCCCAAAGTCCTTTTCTCAGCCCTTTTGAACCCTTAAGCAAGATTGATCTGGTAACTCAATCTCTGCTTTTGCAATTGCTAAGTTGATTATCTTCCCTCACAGGTCTGCAAAGGCATTATTTAGCTTTCTTCAAACTTTAACTTCCTCAGATTGTCTGAGAAGCTGCCCCTTTCTTGAGCTATTTCTGTTCCAGCCTGACAGGAACAGTAACTAAAGCACAGGTCTATTGATTAAATATCCTTATTTTTTTTCCCTGCAACAGCCTAAGGCATTTAATCAATATGGCAATGCCCCATATCATGGACCAGAGATACAACATCCAGTGATCATAAACTGCTCCAAGAAGTGGTATAAAGTGATTTTATGACCTGACACCTGCTAAAACATCCATTCTTAGTGGAATAGATACATGCATTTCCTTCTGCAAGCCACTTACATAAAAAGAGCTGAACGTCACTTGGAGCAGCTGAATCACGGAAAAGACCCCTACAAGATTATGATTTCACATACATCAAAAGGAAACAGATTTTGCTAAAGCATTTCTATACAAAATGCCATTTATTTCTTGAAAGTGATGCACAAACACTTCCCAAGAGGAGAAGGACATGGCAGTCTGTCGAACATTCTTTATATGAATCCTCCTCCTATAACCCCTGAACTGCTCAAAAGCTTATTCCTTTTTGAATTTAATTCTCCTCACAACCTTCTGAGGGAACTGGCTGGTATATTTATCCTCAGGAATGTAGAGCTGATTTATGTTAAAATAGTTTTTCAATATAATAATGGCACTCAGTGTCATTATTCTTCAGCCTATGTCGAAATCAGTGAATGCCCCACTGCAGATACACCTGTTTGCAGTGAAACAAAGAAACAAACAAAAAACCCCCAAATTAATTAAATAACAGCACTAATAACTTGGAAGCAAATAATGGAAATAGGGTAGTGGCAACTGTTATAATTGAAAACAGCTATGAAAAAAAAACTTTTTTCCCACTCAGGGCATGGTTACAAAATTGACATTTTTTGTGCCACTGTGTAAGACCATGGTCCGTGTGGCAAGAATTTTAAGTGGTCAGAGGACATGGTCTTTTATCAATGTCTTAATTGCTTGGTTGGAGTTTGGCAACTGAGACTAATTATAAAAACTTAGTGGTTATCAGCAAAACTCAATGTTCATCAGCTCAAAGCTCTTGAAAAATTAAAGGGTCAATCAATTTCTATGGAAATCTTAGGAGACAAGCCAGGGTTGTTAATCTTATATAAGACCTATGAAAGACTGGAAACAAAAGTTATGCTGTGGTCACTACTAAAATTGGCTTTTTCCTAAAGTTTGTCAGTCATTCTATCAGTAAATCCATGGAAAATAAACTCAGTGATACTCAGCCCTGACCATACTCATGACCCTGCTCTGACAGAGAGAAATTTTTAAAACTTCTGCACTTAGTCCTATTTGGCTACTAGGAAAGATGTGTATTTAAAACATTCCTTCATTGCCCACCATCTCCTATTTTGGCCCTCCAGGGCAAAAATCTCCAGGACTAAACCTGATTTTTTTGGTCATAGCTTGGACTGTCTGTTGAGGTACCTCCTGTTAGGGAGCACTTTGGGCTATGAAACAAAATGTTCACTGTGTAAGATTCAACTCACTTGGCATTAAAAAATCTAAAATCCAGGTGGTTGAACAACCAGGGTAAGTCATTGAATCCTGAATTAGATCTTTTAAAAGGGGGAGGACCTTCTAAAGGCACTGATCTTTTTCAAGTGATTATAAAGCAGAGCTTCAGAACTGGTTTAGCACAGGGTCAGAGAGAGACCCTTGTAGCCAGCCTAGACCTCCTCACACTCCTTACAGCCAGGAAAAGGATATAGATGCTTTTTTTAGATATTGGCTTGTTTGGCTGGTTTTTTTTGTTTGTTTGTTTGTTTGTTTGTTTGTTTTTTGGGGGGTGGTTTTGTTTGTTTGTTTGGGGTTTGTTTGTTTTTATTTTTTATTTTAGCTGTCTGCTGTAGGATAATGTGATTGGCATCCAAGTACAGGATGAGTGAGAAACAAAATAAATTGAGTGACAGTGAATTCCTTCGCATTATTCCATATTTATGCAGTTATTAGGAATGTTTAAGGGCATATATCTATACCTATATAGGCAATTCTCAGGCTGGTGTGATAAAAGGTTGAAAAATTATGTACAATGCATTCATGTTTAACCTGGAAAGACCTCTTTTTGCCTTTAGATATTTTGCAATAGCTCAAATTTTTCCTTTCTACCCCATCCTTGTAATTATTGTGAAAGAACACACTGATTAAAATTTTTTCAAGGTCATTTTCATCTTTTGCATTAACATTTGCATATAACAGAAACATCCAACCACTGCTTCTGAAACCAGGGGGACAAGGGCAGGGAGATTTGAAGAGACTTGACAGGAAACCAGCCCTCTGCTTTTAAAGGGGGGAAAAATCAATAATTAAATGTGCAGTTCTCATAAGCACAGCAGGGATGGCACATAATACCACAAAAGCACAAATTTATAAAACTCTGATCAGCTGAATGACATTAGCAAAAATGCTGCTTTCAGGGGAGTTCTGATTTGTTAAAGCCCATTGTAGATTTTTGTGAAATGCATTTCCGTATAATTTAGTTTGATGCACCTGAAAATTAGAAATGTAAGCATTTCTGGGCAGTGGCTGTTGCTGGAAACAATAAGTGAAGTTCTGCTTTCACTGCTCTGAAGATATTGGAGAAATTTCTGATTTCAGCATTTAGTCTAGTTTACAGTGGAGTAAGTCAGAATAAATATTTTACAGTAAAACTCTAATTTAAGCCTCCAAAAATCCACTATAAACAGAAAGAAAGGGGAAAAAAAAAAGAAAAAAAAAAGAGCAAAACAAAACAAATAAACGAAGTGGTCTTATAACTTGAATTTGTCCCAGAGAGAAACTGGGAAAACTGAGACTGAAATTTACCTTTCTTCATCTCTACATGTAATGACAGAAACCATCTGTAGTTTGATTTGGTCACTAGATCTGGATACACAACAGCAAATACGTTTCCAAATAAGGAGAAGGAAATCTAAGTTGGATTTTCTGGACCATTCTTTTTTAGGAGGTGAGCTCAGGTGGAAGTAGACTGTTTTTAAGGTATGAATTTAAATGCAAAGAATCAGAAACAGCTATAAACATGGAATTTCCGTGAAGAAAGAAAGGAGCTACAGGATAAAAGTGAAAGGAGCAATTGTTTTAATCCTATTAAGAGCCCAATTAATTCAATTAAAGAAACATATTTCAATTAGGCCATGTTTCAAGCTGCTTTACTCCAAGGCACTTCTCCCTGTGGTACCACCCTTTAGCATACTAGATATAACATCGAGGTTGGCACTGGCAGTACAATCATTCTGTCCCATTTATCTAGCAGGAATTACTTTTCTTTTCATAGTTTTAATAACTAAGGACTAAAGGATTTAGACATGTGGAACAGGGATATAGGTAGGCTATATCACAAGTTCAGATTTTTTCATTTCTGATAAAACAAATGCCCACAGTGTTCTTTTGTTAGGAGGTTGCAAAGCAAACAGGAATAATTTTTATGTTTTCCTGTTTGAGGAAGAGGAGGGAAGATTTTTGAGGGCTGAAAATCCAGCCTTGACAAACTGAACTCAATCTGGGGGAATTATTGCTGTGGCCAGGATTGGTGTTATGGGATGAAGAAGCAATGGGCACCTGACTCAAAGAGAAGGGAGGTACTTTTTTTGCTCAGTGAAACTCTCAGGAAGGTCAGGGGGAAATGTAAACTATTTCTTCGTGAAGATCACTGCCAAATCTTGGACTATGGAAAAAATAAGGCAACTGTGCAGGGAGAGGGAATAATTCAGCCTGGATCCATCCTGGGTTCATGAAAATCCCAGAAACACCCCACATCCACAGAAAACACCTTTTCAATTCCTAATAAGTTTGATACTCTGGACATAATTTGGCAAAAGATGTCCTTTACTTTTCACGGTGTAGGGAGAACTGGAATCTCCTGAACAGCATTTTCCTGTAAAATTAAAAATGGGATTTCAAATGTGAAACGTTGACTTTCACATTATCACCCCTGAACTCTCACTGAAATGGGGTAAATATCTGTAGAACTTCCCTAATGAAAAAATAGGAAATGTTGATTGTGAATGAGGGGAAAAAAAAAAAGCAGCTTAAGTGATGAAACATCAAGGTACTTCCTTTATCCCATAAGACTTATTTTGCCATTGAGTCACCCTGTTCATTCCTTAATTTGAGGTAGATTAAGAGAAAAAGCATGAGGGGAAGGCAGCTTTTCACCCTGAAAAGCAATTTTCTGTTTGGCTTGGAAAAAGAAAAAAAAAAAACCATAACAAGAAAGAAAGAGCCCCAAAAAATAAAGCTATGTACAAGTTCAGTCCATGAGACCTCACAGACCTGGGAATGAAAAATTTCAAATGAACCACTGATGCGCTCTGATGGAGAATGCTGTGGAGAAGAAATAAAAGGAATATAAAACAAACAAACAGGAAGGAGTTTCAGTGGAAGATTGGCTTGTTGTCAAGAGCAGCATCTGCAGGACAAGAATTACAGGGCTACCTCACACTCAGCACTTCTGGGTACCAGATGCTCACCAGCTGAGGTCATGAAGACATCTTCTCCACAGGCCATGGATGTGCACATCTGTATCTCACTGGATTTTCATGCATTAGTCCAGAAAAAAAAACCCCACAAAATATCCCCAAGATTTTCATAAAGGAATTGAATGTATTTGCTTATTTTAGGCAACCTAAAAATTATTGACAGCTGAGCAATGAAAAATTCTCCTGAAATAAAGGAAGAGTTACAGCAAAGTTAGTCATGCTCTCCTCCCCTGTCCTGGTGAAGGTAGAGGTGGTTAAGCCTTGATGTACAAAATTAATGCAAATGCAAGGAAGACACCATAATTCACTGCTGCTGCCTCCTTCTGCTTTCATTTTGAGCATCAATGTCACAAATTGACTTTGCTTGTAGACAAATGAGTTTGGAGGGGAGCATCCACACTTATGAAAAGGTTGGTAAAAAAGCTACAGGTGGAACATTTAGGAAAAGACAGGGAGGACATATGACCTAGGGAGACAGGTTAATTAATATATAGCAAAAAATCTCATTTAAAAAAAAGGAATTTTTTTTTAGTAATTAATGAAATCAAACCAAATGTGTTAGACTAACATTGTGGCAGGGGAAATTTAATGCTTCACAAAAACAAAACAAAACAAAACAAAACAAAACAAAACAAAACAAAACAAAACAAAAAAACACTCTCAAAAAGCCAAATCAACAAAAAATGAAAGAATGAGACCAACTAATATACTGGTGTGAGTGCTGCTGAACCATTCCCAGCTGGAGGTGACACAGGGTTTTCACAGATGCTGGTGGGATGGGCTTTGCAGTACAATCCTCCCCAGCCAGCTGCAGAGCAGAGAATTCATACAAACACAATCTAAAAAAAGAGTCAATAAGACAGTGCTAATGGCAGGGGGATTGGAACTAGGTGATCCTTATGGTCCCCTCCAACCTAAACCATTCCATGATTATCACAAGGAAAGTCCCAGGAAGTTTGAAATTAAACTTTTTTTTGGTGATTGAAAGGAAACTGAGAAAAATGCAATTAAAGTAAAATTGGTTCTGGTTAAAAAAATCCTGTGTTCTTGACTGTCAATCACATCCAGCATGGACATTCCATGGCAACACAGGAGCAGTAGGAACTTCCCTCCACACCTTTGGGGTGTAGACATCCACTTATACATTTAGTGCTGCAGCCTCTGTTTTGCCAGCAGTCACTGCCAGCAGGGACATCCACACTGGGAGAAAAACAATGCACTGCACTGCCACAGCAGAGCTGAATCAACAGGCAGCTTTTCCCAGGCTGGCATCTGATGCTGACTCCTTACCTGATCTCCAGGGATTGGAGCTGCATCTAGAAGATGGACCAGCCATGAGGCAAAACTTTACAAGTTTATGCCTGTTTCTCTCTGAAGAGCCATCTGTGGATGGCTAAACATTTTATTCTTTTGATCTCCTTGAGAACACTAACTCAATCTCTTTCTGTCATTCAATCCTAATTAGTTTTGGATGCTAAAATGCAAGGAAGACCAGGGAAAAGCAGTAAAACAACACCCACGCTGCCTGTCACTGAAGGCAGTGCTGCTGAAAAAGGCTGGGATACACGCTGTAATCCAATTCCTGGTGTCCACTGGGTGTTTATGGCAATGGTGATGGATGCAGCATGCTGAGTGCCACAGCCAGCAGGAAGGGCAGGCATTTCACTACATCTGGGGCTGGGGAGAGAGCAGACAACGTCCCTCAGCTGGTGCAGAAGCAGCATGGTCAGAGTGGGGGGTGTATTCTGCCTTCTTCCTACCAGATTACTCCTGTCCCAATTCTGTGATGATTCCGCAGATTCATGGTAACGACACCAAAAGCAAGCTATGACTTGGTGGCTCTTTTGCTGCATGCAGGAAAGCACTCCAAGTATTTAGAGAGAAACTTAAATTAAAAAAAAAAAAAAAAAAATTAAGCTTGACTTTGCATCTCACATCATTCTTCTGCTTTGTATTTCTCTGTGCTCTCATTTCCTGCTGCATAGATCAATCTGCTGCCTGGTCTTGGGCATGCTGCTCTCATTTCCAAATCCTTGGACTTTCAGGTCTTACTTTGTGGCTTGCTGCTGATCCTCTGCTATGTTTAAATCCTCTCTAAATGCAATACCCAGAATTCAATGTCTTCCCTGCCAACACGATTCAGCTTTATGCAAGCAGTACCTATATTCAGCATTCTTTTTCTCTCTACAGTGAATTTCCAGGTAGATACAGAAATATGTCATCTCTCCTTTGTCCTCCAGCATAACTACTCCTAAAAGTTTTGAATTCTAGTTGCCATTTATAGAGGTTTTCAGCCAATTAATGACCATCACCTTTGTGATCATGGTGGAAAAGATTTGTTTCCATGTGTTATTTGGGATTAGTCTCTATCAGAGCCCAAGGGTCCAAGTAGTGCTTCAGTCTCCTCTTTATTTTGACTCTATTATCTCTTTTAGCACCAAAAAAAGCCCTGTCTTATCAAATTAAGAATTCCTTTTGGCCATGGAAAAGTAGCATCAGTAGTAAAACATCTATTCAATATCCTCACTGATCACACTGCTGCTGTTTCAAAATCTATGGGTCAAAAAATGTTTCTTCTGTTTATAAATACATTCCCCCAAAAAACAAGAGAAAAATACAAAACATAAAAGCACTGAATCGAACAAGGAGCACACCAAGTTCATCTCTGACTGGCCCACCAGAAACAAAATTTAGGTTTCTCGTGACTCACAGCACAACTACCAGAGCTGGTGAACACTGGGCTGAGCTTTCCCAAAAACCATTCAAAGTGATGAGCAAGTTTATGCACCCCTGAGAGAATTTTTATTTTGAGTTGCCAGGGAGCTGCAAGCCCAGGGAGGGGAAATCAGGAAAGGAGGTGATAGGAAGGGGAGCTGGGGCTGCACCCTCAGCACCAAGGGCTCAGTCCCACAGCACCCGAGCAAGAGCAGAGCAGGTCCAGTGACAAAAATCAGGGTCATCCCAAGGCTCAGGGAGCTCCAGAGAGGAAACAAAGGAGATCCAAGGCCAAGGCAGAGAGACAAATGAGTTGGGCAGGGTTCTGCATAGTGCATGGGCAAGAAGGGCAGAGTAATGGCACAGCTCAGGCAGGGACCAAGAGCAAGGGACTGAATTTATCTCTGAGGCAAAGAGGTGCTGCTCCCATGGAAGCATCTCACAGCTCTGTAACCGAGGATTCAGAGGGGTGTGTCTCAGACCTGGCCTAAATCACAGTCATACAAAACCCTGGGGCAAGGGGAAAATAAGCAGAGAGTGTCTATGCACAGACTTTGGCACAAAGCAGCTGCTTCTGTGCTCGTAACTCAAAGAGGGTTGAGGCAGAGGCACAAATGGTGGTTCTTCATCATCCATGCATTCTTCTGGGTGCAGCTTTGTCCTGCTCTCCCAAGGAATGACCCAGGTCCTGTGTAGCACATGGCAGTGACCTTTCCCAGTGGAGTGTTTGGATGCTGTCCTCTTTCTGTGTGGGAGATGTCCCTGCTCATTGCAGGGCGTTGGATTAGGTGACGTTTAAAGGTCACTTTCAACCCAAACCATTCCGTGTTTCTGTTTCATAATTTAATCATGAGGACATAACCAGGCCTTGGATTCACAGGACAGCCCCCGGCCTTATTTAATTCAGCAGTAGGGATACATTCCCTCCTGAATTCTACCATCACATCCATTTCCCCTCTTCCTATAAATCCTCCTTATTTCCAGCCCTGATGCTAATCAAACATAACCAGAACTCAGAATTCCAACAGCTTGTTAAAGTGAAATGTGGTGATTATCTGTTACTCTTAAAGGAGAGTACAATGCCAGCTCCCACAAATGTCAAATCAATGCCTGTGTGGCTCAGCTGCCTCATCCAAAGGACTGCTGAGGACACCCACCATGAGTTTATTGATTACACTTGTGTGGAAATAATTTGGAGAACAAATCTGGGACACCTGGAAGCCATGTAGAAATTATTTGGATAAAGTGATCTGTGGGATTTAATGACTTTAGGCTGAAGGAGGGTAGATGTAGATGACATGTTAGGAAGAAATTCTTCCCTGTGAGGGTGGTGAGGCCCTGGCACAGGGTTGCTCAGAGAGGTTGTGGCTGCCCCATCCCTGGAAGTGTTCAAGGCCAGGTTGGATGGGGCTTGGAGCAACCTGGGATAGTGGAAGGTGTCCCTGCCCATGGTCGGGATTTGGAACTGGGTGATTTTTAGGGTCCTTTCCAACCAAAGCCATGATTCCATGATTTGTCCCCAACAGCCAGTCTAAGCAGAGCTGACAGAAAATGCTGTCTTGTCACCTTTGTCAAACTAAATCAGCGATTTTGGTCCCTAAAGCAGTTTCCTAACAGGAACACGTTTCTTTGGAGAGGAGAAGGCAGGGAAGGAGGAGAGGATGGGAATGAAAACCAAAGAATGATTCACGGCTGCAGCATTTACTGATTAGATAATGATGGTTTGTGATACAATATGAACATGTCCTGTTTACATTGGACCTTGCAGTGTGATCTGACAGGCAACAGCAAAAGCAATTATACAAACACCACTCCTGAAATATGTTTCACTAGATACTGTTACAGATATCCAGTGCTAGAGACTTTAAAATCTCCCCAGAAAGTCTTTCAATCTCCTTATCATTAAAGAGCTTTTCTTAATATCAACCCTGATTCTTTCTTGCTGTAGCATAAGTCCATTACTTCTTGTTCTTTCCAACTGTAATAAACAAAACAAAAAAAGCAGTGATTATTCTTTTCCACTTTGCAGCAGACTTTTATGTACCAAGACACCTTTATCTTCAACTGTATCTCTTCCTTTTTAGCTTAAGCAACTCTTTCTGTAATCTTCCCTCTGCAGCCTGGCTTGGCAGCTCCCGGATCACTCCTGCTGCTTTCCCACGCCCTCAGTAACTGCCCCGTGCCTCAAAGGGAGTGCCCAGCACCAGGCAGAAGATTAAAGTGGCCTATTCTAATAGGCTTTTGTGTGATGAAGACTCACACAAAAGCCACATTAGGATTAATTAATTTAATAGAGAATTAAATTAATTAAAGCCGCATTAAAGTCAAATTAATTAGAGAATTATATTTTGAGGAAACTAAAGCTTGTGTTCTCAACCCAGGCATAATAAACTGCAATGGGATGTCTCCAACTCAGTGTGGCTCACTCCCACCTAAAGACAAACATCTGGATATGAGATGCCCTGTGGGATCTGGCGCATCCACACAGACCTGAGGGATACAGCACAGGCCATGTTTGAGGCTGGGACAGACCCCACAGTCTGCAGGATCCTGTGGCATCACTGATCCCATCTTTCAGCAGCTATATAAAATCAAAATGCTCCCTAGATCTCTACTGAGGATGTAGGGCACCATGGCAGCACAGCCAGTGATTAATTCCTAACTTGGGGACACCCAAAGTTAGTTGAGATGGATCCCGCCTCATGCATCAGCTGAGCTGTAATCAATTCCATGTTCATGCTCATTGCTTGTGGCAAAGAGAAGCAGCACTTAGATTTTCTTCTGCTGGAGATGTAAGGAAGCCATGCTGATAGTCACCAAAAATTAGGTTTAATTGTTTCTTCACTAGCTTCAGATCTATTTAAATCATGCCTGGATGGGGAGAAACATGGCCCAGCATTAACAAGATTGCAACCCCTCAAACTAGAGCATGATTAGCATCTTTATACTACTCAATATTCAATAATAAACTCTTCTAAAGGCACAGCTGGGAAGAGTCAGGGCTAGCTCGGAGACTGTGAGTAGAATTTAAGATTTCTCTGCTTAGAAAAAAATAAACTTACCTGCACGCTCATGAATTCTCCCCAGTCCTATTAAATCAGGAAATGTGATCTGTGTGGTGGATAAAGCTCTATTCTCCTTCTATTAATGTGCCTTTGACACCAGTGAAAGCCTGAAGTTACAGATTATTCCCTTTTCTTTAAACTCTTAACCAAAAAAAAATGTTTCAGGAAAAGGGTAATATCCACTGGGACGGACTCTAAAGAGGAAAGATAAATACGAATAGAGTTTATTTTACTTTTTATATGCGTCAGGTCCATGCAAGAAAAATGTCTTCTACAGTAAAAAGAACTGATGCAAGAATTGTGTCTTGTAAGTGGACAGCACTGTTTCCTGTAAAAAGGAAGAATGATATGTTGTAGCTCACTAGACAAAAAAGAAAAAGCTATGAAGAATATACCCAAGCCCACTAAAAATAGATCAAATGCAGCTCTTACGGTGACATAAAAATCACAATGAATTTTTGACCCACCTTGTAAATTGTTTTTCCTACAGTCATCTTAAAAAAAAAAGTAAAATGAAGTTGTGCTGTATGAAGAACAGCAGGTTCCTGTAGATGTTTCCTAACCTCCCAAATTCATTCCACAGAAAACCTTAATCCCTTAATTCCCCAGCAGGGAATACAGGAAAAACTGAATCTTGTCAAAGGTTTGAGCTGCCAATCCTGAACTCATAACAGGGTGTAAGGTAGAACAAAACTAAGAGACATCAGAGCTGGCCATACAAGAACAAGCTTCTCCTAAGAATGTTCTAAACAAGGACAACCCTCATGTGATAGAATTTAGAAAATATTTCTCTGAATACCAGGAAATCAAGTGTCTCTTTGTCAAAGGAAATCCTTTCTCCTCACAAAGAGAGATAATGTAGTGACTCTTTCAAATTGAAATGAAATCCCAAATTGTCCCACCCTGCGCAGAACTCCTTGCTTTTCATTCGTCATTTAATTCCTCATTTCTACGTCATGTCTGTGTGGATTTATGTATTTTAGTTTCTGTGAAGGCTTTAATTCAGCCCTCACATCTTTGAGCACCCCTGGGCCTATGCAGACAGGCCCGGAGGAATTTTGCATCTCAGCATCTCCCCCTCCTCTTTGAGCCATGAAGACTTCCTTGATCGCTCTATTGACCATTTGTCAAATGCATTGCAGCAAACAAGGCACCATTATTAGCACAACTGTTATGATAACTATTGTGTGTAGACCCATTCTTAAAAGCTCTTTCACCCATGATGCTAAATTCCATCTATCCAAGTCCCATCATCCATTCTAATTTTTGTCACAAGACCAGGCAATCAAGTGTCTCTTTGTCGAAGGAAATCCTTTCTCTTCACAAAGAGAGATAATGCAGTGACTCTTTCAAAGTGAAATGAAATCCCAAATTGTCCCACCCTGCACAGAACTCCTTGCTTTTCATTCCTCATTTCAAAATGCTTCCAAGAGCTTTGCGTGTTGCTGAAGTCAGATTTAGAAAGGCTATAACTGACTCTCTTTTCTCCTCTTGAGCACAAGTTGAACGTAACAATTCCCATTCTCCACCTCTGACAGTGCCAGGCCACGACCCAAGAGCTGTGCTATAAAGGTGTCCTACCAGGCCTGTGATTTCTTTCAGGAATATGGAAAACACCTTTGATTAAAGTGCTTCCAGGCTTTGTCAAAATGGAAATAAAAGCAATTTCATGTTCTGTAGCTTTTTTTTCTCCTTACATATAATTTTCCCTTCGTGGTCAATACAGTTATTAAAGCACAACAGGGGAATAAGCATTTACTTTCTCAGCTGCTTTCTGACCATTGGAGATGCCCCAGGTTCTTTGCAGCATTTAAACACAGCTGGCACTGGTGATATGTGATTTGGGGAGGAACAACAGTCTTCCACAGCAGAAGCCAGAAAGGCAGCAGGATCCCCTACTCAGTATAAAAGGATACTAAATATTAGGTTTTAGGCAAAGAAGTCAAACTCTTCCTGTCTAGTAAGGTGGTTTTTTGAAGGTAGTTGTCTATCAGCATGAAAGCAAGATGTTCACCTCCTGGGCACTGTTCATCACAGACTAAGGAACAATATCCAGGAGAAACAGGATGAACAATCTTCCAGAGGCATGGGAAAGGAAGCTTAGCCTGTTTTCTCCCAGCTGCCCAAGTCTGATGAGATGACACCATACTGACTGCAGGTCCCTTACACTGTCCCTGTGGAAAAGATGGACTGTTAAACTGGTCCTCATCAAGTAAATCAAGTTAAAAATCAAGACACAGAAACTGGACGATAAATCCCTATAGTGGAATTCAACTATTAGTTTCACTATGGCTTTGAAAACTAAAGGAGCATTTTTAGTCTCACCCAATGGTTTGGGTTGGGAGGGACTTCAAAGATCATTTCATTCCAAACCCCCACCATGGGCAGGGACGCCTTCCACTACCCCAGGCTGCTCCAAGCCCCATCCAACCTGGTCCTGGACACTTCCAGGGATGAGACAGGCACAGCTTCTCTGGGTGATAAGTGCCAGGGCCTTCACTCTCACAAGAGTTTCATCCTAATATCCATTATAAATTGGCCCTTTGTAAGTTTAAAGCCATTGTCCCTTGTCCTGCCCCTCCAGGCAAAAATTAAAATTCCCTCTCCATGTTTCCTCTCCGTTCCTTTTAGGCACTGGAAGGGGCTGTAAGGTCTTCCCAGAGCCTTCTCTTTTCCACACCTCCAGCCTGGCTCCAGAGCAGAGGGCGTCCAACCCACTGAGCATCTTTGTGGCCTCCTCTGACTCACTGACGCTTTAGTGACTTTACATGAAATATTGAGGAATGGTGACACTGCCTGGGCAGTGTCCCTGCACCACCAGAAAGGAAAACTGAGCAGGAGAACACTGCTGCCTGCATGTGCAGATTTTCAGCAGAGGTTTCCAGTGCAAACACTGACCAGCCTCAACCATTTTGCTGCTTGATGAGATGTGACAAGCTCACAGCCCAGTGCAATAACACTTCAGGCAACACAGCTGGGACTCAAGTTTACTTCAATTCTGTTCCTCATTTCCATGGATCCCAGGTAGGTATGCATCTCCAGTGATAATATTCCTTACTCCTTGGCATCCCTAGCCCATTAAGAGGTAAGTTTAATACAATTTCTCAAAGCTTTGACCTTTGAGCAGGGAAATTTATTATATGAGCTGCCACTGGGCACAAAGATGAGTCTTAAGTGTGGTTTTCCAGTCAGTAACCAAGGATTTCCATTCATTCCTCTGTTAAATGAGGCCATTAAGAGAAATGTAACTCACTAGTTTATGCTGCTTCTAGCAAGGGAAAATTGCTTTTTAATCTCTGGCCCCTCAAAACGAAATTGTACCCTGGAAAGAGATTCTGTTAAACAAATGAAATAGAAAAACAAAAGACAGTCTGTGATTTCCTTCTGCTGTCTCTGACTTGTCACAGATCAGATTTATTCAGAGCTTCCAAACAAAAGTTTGCCTTTGAGATACTGAGTGCCGGCCACCACAATCAGTGTAACTGATATTCTTAAAATAAGAATATTCTTGACTTGAAACAGCCCCAGTGCTGCATTCCACCAAGGTGACCAGTCATTAAAATCTGTGTCCTACCTACTCATCTTCTCACCAGAGAAAACAGATTGATCACCAATGGCTCACCACTAAACTTGCTCCCAGGTCTTTCATATCACAGCAAATCACAGAATGGTTTGGGTTGGAAAAGACCTTAAAGATCACTAAGTCCCACCTCCTGCAGGGCAGGGGCAACTTCCACTATCCCAGGCTGCTCCAAGCCCTGTCCAACCTGGCCTTGGAAACTTCCAGGGATGGGGCAGCCACAGCTTCACTGGGCAACCTGTGCCAGAGCCTCACCACCCATACAGGGAAGAATTTCTTCCTAATATCCAATATAAACATGAACTCTGTCAGTGTAAAGCCATTCCTCATTGTCTTATCACTCTGCCCTTGTAAAAGTTCCTCTCCAGATTTATTGTATCCCCTTCCAGATACCTCAAAGCTCATCCTGGAGTCCTCTCTTCTCCAGGCTGAATAATCATAATTCTCTCAGCCTGTCATCATGGGAGAGGTTCTCCATCCCTCAAATCATGTTCATGGCCTCCTCTGGATTCCTTCTCTTCTCCACTCATGCCTTTTCCACTTCCTCCTTGAATGGTTTGTGCTTAAATAAAAAATGAGCTCACGGTGGATAATTTGTTGTTTTTTTTTTTTCCTCCCAAAATGTCACAGTTGGTCTTTAACAATAAAGGAAAAAAAGAAAGACTAAGCTACTACCTGAATCAGGCATCTCTCCCTTTTGAATGGTACAAATCAAGAGATGTTCTGCTGTGATTAAAAACAACCTGAAAGATTTTTCTTTTACGCACCGGAACACACAACTGCACGACATCCAAAAGCTCTAAACAACCCCTTTCTTAATAAATATTTGATCACACAGATCCATTATTTACAGAAAACAAAGAGAGTTTTAAATAAATGTTGTGGCTCAGACCTTGCTGAGGTTAAGTTGCTGCATTCACACAGTTCATTTATCACATGGACTGGCGCTGACTCCAACACCGCTTCCCACGGAAAGCAGCTGTTTTGTAAAAGGCTGCATTAAAATACAGCAAAAAAGCAGGCAAAGACAGAAGCTGCTTCAAAAATGAAGCACTCTAAAAACCTGAAAGCTCAGCCTGCCATTCATAGGGAGCCAGTGAGCAAGGAAAAAAAGGAGAGAGAAGTTTTATCCCAACTGACTGGTGCTGGTGAAGGAGCACGAGTCTGATGAGGAGCAGCTGAGGGAGCTGGGGGGGCTCAGCCTGGAGAAAAGGAGGCTCAGGGGGGACCTTCTTGCTCTCTACAGCTCCCTGACAGGAAGGGGCAGCCAGGTCAGTGTCAGTCTTTTCTCCCAGGTAAAACGTGACAGGTTTTGGGAAAAGGGAAATGGCCTCAGATTGTGCCAGGAGAGGTTTAGATCAAATATTAGGGAAAAAATTCTCCACTGCAGGGGTTGTTAACCACTGGAACAGGCTGCCCAAGGAATTGGTGGAGTGACCATCCCTGGAGGCATTTAAAAAACATCAAGATGTGGCATTTGGGGACGTGGTTTAGTGGTGGACCTGCCAGTGCTGGGTTCACGGTTGGACTGGATAATCTTACAGCCTTGTCCAAATTAAATGATTCTGTGATTTAATTTAATCATTGAAAGCACTGCCCCAGACAGCTCTGCTTGCTGCCCAGACCATGATGCCAAGACAAAGGGAGCCTGAAGGAAGGGGCAGGCCTGCAGCAGCAAGGATTTGCTTCAAGGCTCTGTAGCAATACAGACCACGTTGGGGCACATCTGACAGGAAATTAAGGCAAACATCCATATGGGGGAGGTTTGGAGCAACCTGGGCAAGCAGATTACTGGGATCATTGTGAGGGAATGGAATGCTTGAGGCAGCAGTGGTGCTGTCAGCCATGCTTCAGCAGGGAAGGACTGGGAGGCTGAAATTGGCAGCAAAAATGAAAAAAATATCGCTTGATTGGAGAGGAAAGGGGTGGAATTAAAACTAGTGCTATAGGGGAGAAATTGCTTTGAAGTTGAAGACATTCAGTCTGAGTGGGAAACCCAGGCAGAGGTTCCTGAACTGACCCGGTGTGAGTGTGTTGCTGTGGACTGAGAGACAGAAAGTGGAGAGGGTCTGCAAACTGGTTTGAGAGATTCAAGCAATTTGTGCAGGACTTCTTTTCCTAACTGGAGTTCATGATGCAGAACCTCTGTATGGTGGAAAAGTTTCTTTCTTCTGCTGAAGAGGAGGATTAAGGCTCATGTAATTAAACAGGGACTTCAGTAATGGCTTTTGCTTGGAGTCCTTACAGAGCCCCAAGTTCCTACTGCAGCTTTAATTCAGCTGCCATCACTTTCGAAGGCAGGAACTGCCAGGAGAAAGAATAGCTCTGTAATCCCCTAAATGAGACTTTCAAGTGCTAATTACCCAGAGGAGCTGCAAGCTCAGCCACGATCATCGATCATCGTGGTGACAGACACAGACAAACAGCAACACGGAGGTTGATTGTTTATGTTGCATCCCAGAGTTTGCAGTAGAGTGATGTTAACATCTCTGCCACAAATCTGCCATGAGCACCCAGCCTTTTCTTGTCCTAGGAGGTCACAGAATCACAGAATTATGGAGGTATTTAAGTTGGAAAAGACCTGTAAGCAGGTCACATCCGACCCTTGACTGATCACCACCTTGTCATCTAAGTGTCATGTCCAGTACTTATTGAACATCTCTATGGATGGTGATTCCACCACCTCCCTGGACAGCTCATTCCAATGTATGACAGCCCCTTCCACGCAGAAATTCTCCTTCAGCCATTTCTCACCCACATCCTTCCCCACCTCTGTTACCCTCCTCTGAACATGCTCCAGCACCTCAATGTCTTTCTTGAAGTGAGGGATCCAGATGATGCAGCTGAGGGGGCTGGGGTGGGGCTCAGCCTGGAGAAAAGGAGGCTCAGGGAGAATCTTCTTGCTCTCTACAACTCTCTGAAAGGAAGATGCAGCCAGGTGGGGGCCAGCCTCTTCTCCCAGGTAAAAAGTGTCTGGTATAGAGGAAATGGCCTCAAATTGCATCAAGATAATCCAACCACACTGGTCCCCCATGGCTTTGCAGTTGCTCGATGGCTGCTGCACGTCAGGGTGCAATCATGTTGCCAGTTGGCTCTTAATTATAAAACTAAGGTTAAAATTATTTAGTGGTAGCAAAAGAAAAGATCTTAGAGCATATCCATAGTGAAGAGGAGGAGAGGATCTTCATTGCTACAATATTTACAAGCAACAAGTGCTTTGAGAGGCTACCATGCCAAAAAATTTCAAAGACTCTGAGAAGGTGATTTTTGAAACTCAAATTTTCTCTTGTTGTTAAAATACCAATGAGTTATTTGAGTGAAAGTTGAAGATAGTCCCTCATTGGTGGTGCCCAGACAATAAGATCTCTGCAAATAAGACAGATTTATGAGGCTTTTTTCCTCAAAGCTCCAGCCTTCAAAGTGCCCCTCTGTGTACCCATGAAAGCCAGACCCAGGAATTGCTTCTTTACTGGAAAAAAACCTCATTGTTCTTAGACTAGACACGTGAGTCACTGCACTGCTGTTTGCCTTTGCAATGCCAGTGAACCCAAATCAGCCTGACTTCCAAGGAGGATACAGGGAAGGAAAGCAACCAGCATTAACCACAGCAACACAAGCAGCTCTTCCAAAACAAATTAGCTTCAGCAGTCAGCACACAGAGTCCTTCAGCCAGTGATGCCAAGCTGAACTTAGGCCAAACTTGGCATAAGGAAAAAGAGCAACTGGTTTAACGTGTACCTGTGGAGTCTGAGTTGGTTTCTTTTCCTTCCTCTCAATCCACCTGCAGGAAGCTCTGAGCAAAGTGAGCAAAGTAAAAGTGCTCATCTCCATGCAGCCATCCCTTTAGTGTGATGTCCAGCTCACCTAAACTAACCTCAAGGGAAGGTTGCATGTCCAGATATTCCCTTTTTCCCAACAAATAGGTGATAGGCATGGGATTAATTTTCCATTGAAGTATTTGTGGTATAATTGATATAATCTCAGTTTAATGGACAATAGAGAGATCAAACTTGTCCTGAGAGGCAGCCACCAGACCTACCTATGTCAGACATCTCCTGTGAGATGAGACACGATGTGCTGAAAGCAATTCCTCCTCATGGATCACAGAAAGGAAGTTTAAACACTTAAACACACATCACTACCAAACACACTCATATCTGGTCCAGTAAATCCCTCTCTCCCACCCAGCAAATTTGACCCAAGTTAAAACTGGTGTTTTGAGATGGGTGGGATGAATCATTTTCTCTGGGGACAGGGACAAGGAAATTTCAAGAGGCAAATCTGGTATGAATGGCAGGAATCACCATTCCTGCTCGAGGCCCAAGAGAAATGAGACCCCGACTGAAAAGAAAGGCACTGAAGCAAGACCAGTGCAGGAGACAACTTCCACTGGCTTCTCCCTGCCAGATTTGTTTGCCTCTCTGTCATTTTTCAAACTCAGATTTTCTAGTGACAGTAGGATAAAAAAGTAAAATTGTCATATTTCTATGACCAACAGGGTTTTCATATGGAAAAATGGCCTCCTTTTTGTATCAATATTCAGCTTTTATTGTTTTCATCTGCATTTTGACCCTGTGTGTTCCCACAGATAATGCACTGGTCCACCTTAACTATGACTTGTAATAAAAATAAGTTTAATCAGAAACAATTATTTTCCAATTATAATTTAAAATAAAAGAAAAAAATCTGCTCTTATATAGATATATACTCATCCCAAAGCTCTGACAGCTCCCACTAATCTTTCAGAGTTTAGATGGGGCACATGAAAATTCACTCAAAGTAATAAAACTCTGCTGTTAGAACAAACATCTCAAGAGGAAGGAGCACCTTACCAAATTTAAAATGAAGACAAAGAAGCTCATAGTGAAGATATTTACATTAATTTTAACATTTCTATTATTTCAGGGACCCCAAGTGTCTTATTTTGTAGTAGAAAAGGAAAAACTATTTTTAGTTTTAGGTTCTTTGTTATGTTAATGTGCAGGTTGGGATTGGCTCTCCAAGTTGTAATGTTGAAGTGACTGTATGGGTTACATGCAAATATTCTGCTAAATGAGCAGCCACTGAATCATTATTCCTGACAGAAATCCCTCCATTAAGTTCTACAGAAGGTCTTAAACTTGAATGTTTCAGTGGTGTTGACATTTCTGATTTTTCAATTTATGTATACATTTGTTGATGGACTAATAAAAACACAACATTGACTAATAAAAATATTGCATACACACACACACACGTTTATATACATATAAACAGTAATAAATAACAAATGTTTGTAAGCCAGTCTGCATTTACAGGATAATCACACTGTAACATAAGTAACAAGCAAACACACTCATGAATTAGCAGTTTAACATAAGAAGGAAAACTGCTCAGTAAGATTTAAGAAACAGTTTGTGCCTTTGATCCCTGAGCAACACAGACGGAATTTAGAGCGTGTAAAGCTCTGTCAGGTCCCTCAAAAGCAGTTCACCCATGGGGCCATCTGTCTGATCACTCTCCCAAACCCATCCCAGATATTTCCAAAGCATCCAAAACCAGGCAAACAACCCAGGAGGATGACCTGTACTCACTCTGCATTACCCAAATGTTTGCAAGGGGCACCAATGCTCCTCCCTACAGCATCCCTGAGGGCTGTGGGATCCCTGTCCCATCATGGGGACAGTGTCCCTTTGGGTGTAAGATGAGCAGATATCATGGCACATAACACATGAAACTTGACCAGCCCCAGGCCAGCAGGCCAGCACTGGAATTGACAAAAATTCACCTCATTTTCTGTTCATGGTCACAGAGAGCGAGCTGGGTTTACACGTATTTTTTTCTGGTGATTCACATCCAGTAGGGCACAGGATAGCTCCCTGTGCTCTGCAGGAGATATGGATTGCAATTTCCTTTAGCAGCCAAAGTTTTGTAAGTGATATTTGTCATTATGGGCTTGTTTCAAGCACAAGAGAGACTCTGTTTTCTCATGTACACCAATCAGTTCATATTGATGCCCTTGGCAGGGGTTGCCTCGCTAAAACTGGCTATTTCTCTATCCTGATGAACATATCTGAGGAAAAAAGGGCCTCCTGTCTGGGCAGGCTATTTCAGCAGTTCCTGCTAGCTGAAGAAAGCAGAGTCTTCAGACTGTGCTGCATTCATTTTCTGCCTGACTCCTCTTTGACCTTCTTAGCCAAAGTCATCATTAACTCATTTGCAGCTCTGCAATCAGCTCTACAGTCAGGTCAAATATTAAATTCATTCCAGTTTCATTTTAGACTTCATGTGGTATGTAACAAGTTATTTTCAAAGTGAATGCAGGATTACATGCAGGGTGGCACACATTATATTGAATATATATACATTAAAAACCAAAACGTAGCTGAAGACAGCACTTATTTTCTGCAGTATCAAAGTTCTACAAAACACACTCTTATTGCCCAAAACTGGGACAATGTGCTTCACCAGAAAATGAGCTACAGATCATTCTAAGCTCACATCACTCCATTACATCAGAGTAAAATTCCTGTGAGTCTTGCTCCTTTGGTTTGGAGGTTTCCCCCAGAGCTTCAGAGTTCACTCTGCCCAAGGACCAACCAACAGGCACCACGTGCTCTCATGGACCTCAGCTACATTTTGTCAAAACTCCAGACACATGAAAATCACCAATTTATGCTTGAGGAAAAAAGAAAACTAGCAGTTTTTTTTTCTGTCAGTCAAAAAGCAATTGATAACAATTTTTTCTTTGTTCATTCCCCCACCCCCCTCCATCCCTAGAAAGTACTAACTATAACCATCAAAGAGTTCTTCCTTATATAGCTGTTTTAAAAAAGATTCATGTTTGTGTGCATATGTGTGTGTGTGTATGTTTATGTTTCATTCTTGCTCCAATGAAGAAAGAACCACCCAATTCACAAAAAAAATCCCTCAAATTGCCTTTGAAAAGTGCTGAACACCACCACCACAGCCATTATTCACCAACCACATCATGTTGTTTGACAACTCAAGTTGTTTTCTTAAAGTACTGTTGCCTGATTATAGGGAAACACACCAAACAGAAGCACATATGCACTTAAATGATGTGCATTTTATGGTGTCGTTCCAAGAGCAACAGTAGATAATTGTTGACTTTCCTACTGAGAAATGTCTGTTTAATATGCAGATCTCTTAATGACTACTCTAAAGCAAATTGTCTGTGCTAGGTAATCTAATCATATATATATATATTTATATATATAAAAAACGTTTAGTTCCTACTTAGAATATGCTTTATCATCTTTCCAGGTAGCACAAATCCATTGGTTCACAGCTGCCAGGTGTTTAGTTTACTGTAAATACTATCACTGAAAGCATTTGTAGGATATTTTTAGTCCCACTTACTTGGTGCTGACTTGCTTTTGCCAACTGCTCATTGGCTGATTCTACGTTAGAAGAAGAGGTCTCAATGTTGGCTTCAATGCTATCTGCAAATTAAAAGAAGATAATTACAGGGTACAAGCCAAATAAACAAAGGTTTTACACCAACAGTATTTCAGCAATTCACCCATGGGCATAAAGAGAGGAGCAACCTCTTGTTTGGGATCTGTAGTTCTGCAGGGAAGTAGGAGCAACACCCATTTTGATGCATATCTAGCCCATCAATCAGAGGCAGGATGACTGATAGCTCTCCACATGCCCCCTGACAAGATGGAGGTTGTCTCTCATCCCATTCCTTCTGAAATCAATGGAAGGAGTGACAGCGAATTCAACAGAAAGTGGCTCAAGGCTGATAAATTTACTGGATTAAATTATTTTTAGAATTTACTGGATTAAAGAAGGGACATGGCACCTGAAATTATCTTGCTATTAGAGCTCAGGGATAAGATCCATGTGGGTCCTGGTGGGTTATTGACTATGTCCAGGTGTCTGCTGTTGATCAAATCATCTCAGACAATATCAATGAGAGCAAATCCACAGTGTGCAATTCCTCCCACGCCCCAGGAGTTGATCAGATTAACCAAACCACAAACCAAACTCCTCGACCAAATTTCCAAGCTGAACTGGAGGTCTGTAAAATGGATCAGATTGAGACAAATTGCTGGAATCTACAATTAAGGGAGAAGAATCTCACCCTACATTGCTATGTTTGGCACTGGGGGAAGTCACAAGGAATCAAAATGAGTCTGGAAAAGAAAAATTATCAGCTACCCCATCACAACTGGCAGGTCCCCACTTCTATCAAAAACAAATATTAACTTTGACTCCTGACTGTGCTTAGAAAGCCAGACAGCTGTGGTATAAAACCTGCAAAAAAGGGTTTGCTTTTTCCTGCAGAAATCTTGGAAATCTTGACCAGCTTGTCCCCCAAGAGATGTGCAGACAATAATTTCTGCTCACAGAGGAAGACAATGTGTCCTTGGTCTGTTTCTTGATCAAATGGGTGGTTTTGAGCACAAAATACACCACAGAGAGCAGGAACTCAATCAGGAGAACTCAGCCTCAGGTAGAAATTGGAGAATAAGTTTCCAGGGATTTCTCTAATCCATAATAAAACCAGTGAAAATTCTTCAATTAATAGTATCAGGAGTTGGATTAAGACATGCCACAAAAGATTCAAGTAATTTGTTCCTTAAGGTTCTAAGGGAAAGAGTAGGAATTAATCTCACCACTTTTGTGGTGAACAAAGAAATGAGGGTTTGCAGATAACTTGTGGAAAGTGGTTGCATTCAGATTTCGCCATTTTTAAATGAAACAGTGTTAAAGTCTGTTAAGGTAATTATACACTTAAACCAATAACTCAAAATAAAATACATTTTTTTAAAAAGCAAAGAAAAGGGAAAAAAAAAACCCACAAACAAAAGAGAAAAAGAGTAAAACCCCAAGTGCCTAATCAATGTAACAGAACTTGCTCCTGTATAAAGTTTCTTGGGATCTTAGTGCAGACAACCTTCACTGCTCAACATCTCTTAAAGCCTGATTTGCCTCAGAAAATTAATCATTTAGGCAGAGAGGAGCTACAGACGAGAAATGTATTAAATATATCCTTCTAAAACAAGAGTAATCTGTCGGTACTTCTCCTGGGGAAGAAGGAAATCATAGAAGCAGCTTAATTTAGCTCCCTTAAAAGGCTCTCCAGAGGAGCCCAACACTTTCTGCTGCCCGCAGGGAGGCCTGAGGAGATTTGCCTTCCTTAGATAAAATTAAACACTGTGCACACCCTCTTAGTGCTCCGTGGAATGGGAGAGCCACGCCTTAGGCACTGTTTTTGCAAACACCATCTCTGTTTTTCCCAGCACAGGCTTTCCCAGGTAAGAAGCACCTGTGCTACCTGTCCTGGATGAGTGGATGGGATGTTACAGAGGGAGCTTGGGCCCTGGTGGAACTGCTTCTGCTCACTCCTTCTCCCAGTGGGGGAATACCAGCCTTGGAATAAGTAAAGCTCCCATTTAAATTCTATTTTTTGAAACAAATTGTAATCCTGAGGCACAGGGGGAAAACTAAAACAAAAATAAAAACCCCACCAAACCAGCTCTAAAACCCTACAATAATGAGACATAAATATGTAAAGCAATTTAACCAGATATTTCTGCTGATTAACATGGGAAAGCAAGCAGAGGAAAGAGAATTTGGTTCAAGTCACAAAGAAATAACCAATAATTCAATGATGTTAATAAGTCAGTGATGAATATGCCACTGACAGACATTTCAGTGAATCTTTGCTGAACAACTGGTGGTTCACAGCCTCACCTTGGCCACTTTCAGGCTCCTTGCCAAGGTACCTCACCTGGGGATGGAGAGACAAGGGTGGCAGGGCTCTCAGCAGGCTGGAAATACCTGCTGGAGGGATCTGCCTTTTCCTTTCCCTTTGGCTTTGGGATGAAGGGACAGCAAAGTCTGTTCCCAAACAGATGAGATAATCCAGCCCTGGGTCCAGAATTTCTCAAAGAAACTGAATCCCATGATAATTTTCTGCCCTCAGACTCTGGTGACAAATTTATTGTACAATTTGAGAACAAAAATCCCAAGGGGACGCAGTCAACATTTTGATAAACTCAGGGATGGGGCTGCACCAAAGCAGATGGTGTTTGCAACCAAATAAATCAGAGAATTAGGAAAATATTTATAATTTTTCATCTAAAACACAGTCTTGCACATAGGAGTAGTGAAGGCGACAGAGCTAGCAAGGTTCTAGATTCAATTTTTTATGATTTTATGACACATTTATCACGCAGATGTGGAAATAATGATGACCCCACGAGGTATCTTTCAATTGCAGCTATTTATCTGTGTTCTGAGATCAGGCCTTTCTAATGACCAACAGGAATCTTATACAGGAAATTACTGGATTGGCAGTGGCCGGAGTGGGGGTTTTGCCCTAATCTTTCAAGGAATCACTTTTGACCTGAATTTTCACAGCAGCAACAATGGATTGGTTTCAAAAGGCAGAATTTCAGCTAAACCACTTGAAAGATAGGAAAGTGAGCTCGTGAATGAGAATTTTTAAATGCTCCCACTTGGCAGTAACCAAAATGGGCCCCTTCAGGTTTTCATAGTGTGCTTTTATTTTTAGCACTTTAATAAGCTTAACCCTCTTTTATCGCTACAACTTCTGGCTAAAAATAATCAATATAGCATACTGAGAGGCACAATAAAAAGAAGAAGGAAAAAAAAAGGAGTATTTTGGTAATGCATAGCAGTTTCTTTCCTAATTAAAAGCCAAGTTTGGAGGGAAATTGCTTTCAGCATGAAAATGAATTTTGCCCATTCGAATTGCCATGTACTTGGAAAGTTTTAAGTGAGTGTCATTCCATGAACAAAAGACCCTCAGGCTTAGTGAAGACAGAACTGTGGATGTTAAAGGGAAGGAAAACTATGACAATTCTTCCAGAGCAAAGTTTAAAATGGCTCAGGGTTAGTAATTTGCAAACTTCAATGTAAACATCGAGTTATGAATTCTGCACACAAGAGGATTTATAAAATAATTGTGCTCATATGCTAAATTCAAGCTAAATGGGTCACACTGGCTTTGATTGGTGCAAGAAAATACAATTTTCAGCACTGTGAGTCATCAGGAACTGTGGCTATTGCTTCCCAAAAAAGGCAGACAGAACCTATCTTCCTATCTGATTTTAGCAGAGCTCTAATTCTTCCACACAACACACCACAACCCTCAGAGGTAAGAACTGATGCACTGAACAACCAGCCAGCACCATTTTCCAGACAGGCCTGGAAAGACTACTTAAAGTACCCTAAAATGTCATAACCAGCTCTTCTTGTTAGTTTCTTCAGCCAACAGCCCAAACCCCTTGGTATGAATGAATAAAAGTGGCTACAGGGCAGTGGCCGAACACCAGCATAAATTCACAGCACTTTTTCTCCTGAATGATTTATGCTGTCCTTGAAATGCATCTTGGAAATGTCAAGTATCTGCTGCATATGGATGTGCAGAAGAATGGTACTGCCCTGCCAGAGGTTTTCCATGCCTGCCAGGATACATCTCCCAGGGATTTAAAATTCAAACATTTTCCTGTGTGTATCTGTTGGAAAACAACACGTCCTGTCAGAGAATAAGGCACCTCCTACCATCTGCTTGGTGCTAAATGGCAGAGTGCAGGAATATTATCACTTGGCATCTGCAAAGCAATTTATTGTTCTTTCTTACAGAGACAAGTGGCCTCAGATTCCTGATGTTTGCCACAGAAGAAGGGTCCTGCATGTTCTGGACACAGTGACCACTGCACACTCTCAGCCACCCATCCAAACTGTCCTTAATTCCCATATGATGCTCTCAGATGGCCTGGGATAACCAATTCAAGGCTCTACATTTAAACACACAAAATTAGCACATGTGAGAATATCATACTATGGCAACACATCTGATTTTTTTTTTTCTCCCCTATTTCTTTCTATTTCTGATTTAAAAAGTTATTTCAATAAGATGGGGGTTTTGTGAAGTAATTTGTGGGTGTGTCAGATTTTTTTTTAATTCTCCAAGTAATCTCTGAAAGCAATTTACAGAGCAAAACAGCTCAAATAGCTTTGAATGGATAAATCCAGATAATTTCATGTAGCACACTCTTTCTTTTCATAACATCAGAGAATCATGGAATGGTTTGGATTGGAAGGGGACCTAAAATCATCTTGTTTCAACCCCCGGCCATGGACAGGCACACCTTCCACAGTTCCAGGTTGCTCCAAGCCCTATCCAACATGGCCTGGAACTCTTCCAGGGATGGAAAGTCCATAACTTCTCTGGGCAACATTTTCCTTGTGATTTACAGTCAATTTTTTTATTTTTTTTTTAATTTGTAAGACATCCAAGTTAAAAGTTACAAGAAAATATTTTTAAAAAAAAAATTTACAAATTTAAAAAATAATAATGATCATTTTTTTCCCAAATCCACCTTGTGAATTGAAAGAGTTTGGATAAATCCTTAATTTCATTTGCATGCAGCATTTTTCACAAGTCCGTTTTTGTCTATAATTAACACAAAACTCACTTTCCATCACACAGCTGAGTTATCAAGTCCTATGGCTGAGGAAAGAAGTTCCAATCTGAGTTTGTCACCGGAATAATAAGGTTGGTGGGGGTGTGGATTCATAGAAATAAATATATTTTATTTCTGCTTGCTGTCTGGGAAAGATCATATATTTTACCTACCAAGTAAGGTCACTGATATTTACAACTTGTGTGACCTCTTTTGCTTTACATGGCTCATTTGATTTACTTAAACTGTTCAAGCCATGTTTCCCAAACAGTCTGTCTGGCAGAGAATTGCACCTCCCAGCAGAAATAAACCACCCACCTGAGCAGCTTCTGCCTTTCTGAAATTCGCTGCTCAATTGCAGCATTAGTAGAAACTGAGACCACGGCAGTTCTAAATTCCCAAAAACTGCTCTGGATAAATTGATGTGAGAAGAATCCTAAGGGTGGCAATAAACCTTGTGGAAGGAAGAGCCTTGCTTCTTGTACAAAATTAGCTGGCTCATTAACTGTAATTATACCAGCCCAATCACATTATGAGGGTCAAACACAGAAACAAACACAGCAGACAAATCTTTAGGCGTTAAGAAATTTGCAAGTGTAGTCGCCCATCACTCTTCTCCTTGTAAAGCAGCATGCGTTGTCTTACCAGCACTGCCAGCAGAGAGCTGAACGTGAGAGTCATAAAGGGGTGACACAAAAAATCACACTCAGAGCAGGAGGAGGAGAGAAACACAAAAGCTCCTGCAATTTTTGTGTTGCATGTTATCTGGAGTAGAATGGGTCAGTCAGAGATCACAGCAGCCCACAACCTGGCTCCAACAACTTTGTCACAGCAGAGGTCACCAGGCAGTGCCTCACATGAAGCTGAGGCTGCCCAGCCCTGTCCAGAGAATCTGCAGTGGAGGCCACCAATGCTGCAATCCAGATAAACAGGGAAAGGTGAGTGGCATTGATGCCTTGGGAAGGCTGACCTGAAACAGAGACTGGGCAGAGATAGAGAATAAAGTAGATATTTATTGAAAGGCCTCCAGGGTACACCTTGGGCAAGACAGGGCCTGGCCAGGGCTACACCCAAGGTGGACTTAAAATGGTCACAAAATGGACAACCAGTCACAAAGTCATATATTTTTATATTTTGATCCATTTGCATATTGGGGTTTAATTGTCCAATTACAGCTTCAGGTCATGAGGTCTCATCCTTCTTGTTCCTCCCTTCAGTCCATCATTGTTTGTGCCTCTGGGCCTGAAAGTTGTACTCGTTGTCTTTGGTCTCCAGCAGGAAAAGGATTTGTTTTGTCTCCCTACTCTGTGAAGAGCTGACTAACACTTAATATGAGACTCAGAACTACACATTTAAGCAGCACAGAATCTGAAAAACATGAAAGCTAAAACTTAAGGCATCAGTATAAAACACACCATAGAATCACAGAATGATTTGGCTTAGAAGATACCTTAAATATTATCTCATTCTAACCCTCTGGCATGGGACACCTTCCACTATCCCAGGTTGATCAGAGATCCATCCAGCCTGGCCTTGGACACTTCCAGGGGTGGGGCAGCCACAGCTTCTGTGGGAAACCTGTGGCAGTGACCCACTGACTCACTTCAAATTGTTGCCTACAAGGATAACCCCACCATACAATTTCAGCAGCTGCGGTGGTTTGCCATGAAACTTTGTTAGACTTAGCAGAAACACAACTGATGACAGGACATACATTGAAGGTGAACAAAGAAATGGGAAGTTTCTTGGGAGGTGAATGGGGAGTGGAATAGATTCAGGAACACCCCAGTGTACCCTTCCTTCATGGGCTGTGCTCTGCACTGACACGTAACTCTGGGTCTTATCAAGTGGCTGAAAGCAACACAGCCAAGAAAAGATTTCCCAATCCATCAGGAACCAATAAGAACATAATTGTACACATTCCCATAACAGCCTCCTCTGAGCTTACTTAGGAATCTCAACCAAATGAGAGACTTTGCAGGCCACATTCAACTGATCAGAGATATTAAAGCTGTTACATTCAGGCGTTTGGGGACCGTTCTCAAGATGTGTTCATTTTCTGCAGATGTCCCAAGTGAGGCACATAACTCAGGAGGGTTTAGTTAAGGCTCCAGTTGAATGATTTCCCAGCTCAGTTTGCAGTCTGACAACAGACTCCTGGCTGTGCCATCCAGGCAGTCAGACTGGAGGAGGATGTGCTGATGGGCCCTCTTGACATGTTTATTTATGTGTCAAACCAGCCTTCAGGTCAGAAAGGCAACAAAGAGGACTTGATTTCACAGGGGAAAAAAAAAAACACAAACTCCAAACACAAAACTGAAAAACCCTCCCTGTATTCCAAAGCTTCCAAAAAAAGCAACCCATTTGCATTCATGCAATAATCTTTTCCTTTGAAGGAAGTTTATAGCTATTGTTACCATCACTAGGCAACAAGGGAAAATGTGGCACTTCAGTGAATGGCAGCATCACTCAAGGACTGAACACATTGGGCCATCAAGAAGTTCCTCCTGGCTGAAGGAAATCAGCAGCTGTGATGTCTTTACTTCTTTTTCCAGGTCTCTGGGCTCCAGCCTGACAGATACCAGGCAGAGATGTTTGTTAAGTGAGGCAGCATTGACTTTAGATCATACTAAGAATTTTTTTCACCCAGTTATTTTTGCATATAGAAAGTCCAGACTTCAAGAGTGAAGTGAAAGCTAAGAAGCACCAGCATCTAAGTCTGGATAAGTATTGGTCTAAAACAAAGCCCGAAGAAGTCTTAAGCTTGACACAGTAGGACATTGATCTGTTTTGGGGAGGCCACCAAGTTAATTAGAGGGATGGAGCACCTCTGCAAAGAGGAAAGGCTGAGCCAATTGGAACTGTTCAAACTGCAAAAGAGAAGAGTTTGGATGACCTAATTGTGCCCTTCAAGTACCTGGAAGGAGCCTGCAAGAAAGATGGAGAGAGATTGTTTACAAGAGCCTGGAGTGACACAACAGGAGGGAATGGATTAAAACTAAAATAGAGTAGGTTTAGTAGGAAGAAATTCTTTCCTGTGAGGGTAGTGAGGCCCTGGCACAGGTTTCCCAGAGAAGCTGTGATTTCCCAGAGAAGCCCCATCCCTGGAAGTGTCCAAGGCCAGGCTGGATGTGCCTTGGAGCAACCTGGAATTCTGGAAGGTGTCCCTGTCCATGGCAGGGGAGGTGGAAGTGATTGATCTTTAAGGTCCCTTCCAACCCAAATTGTCCTATGATTCCATGATTCTTTCAGCCCATGACATTTTCTGTGCAAATATAGATTTGTGTACATTTGTTCTGGACAAAGAACGGTAAATTCCTTCCTGTGTTGGTGCTCTTGCAATATTAAAATAGGTGGCCACTATGTGAGCTTGGGATTTTTTCCCGTTTTAGGGAGTTGGGAAGGTTACAGATACACAAAGCTTGGTTCCAAAACTACTCAAAAGAGTCATGAAAGTGATGCTTTTAAAAATGTAAGATGTTTTCAGAATAATGTGGGTATTTCCTTGTGGCTTTGTGAAATGCAATGGAGCTGTAAACAGCGATAGAAGTGGTGGAAGCTGAATTAGAGCAGTTTAGATATGGGATGTAGGTTTTAAGTGTTATTCTGGCATAACTGTTAAGGTTCCATGCACAGGTAGCATGGAGAAACAGCTTTTCCAAAACACAGATAATTTCCTTTTTTTTTTTTTTCTTTTTTTTAAAAAAAGAAAAAAAAAAAAAGGCACTGACTCCTATTCAGGTCAACTTTATTCTCACTTACAAGACAAACAGAAGCCTACAAATTGGACAAATATGCACTTGCTTTCATCAGGTTCCAATACAAATATTGGCAGCCGTGTTGTTGACAGTTTCTTCAGAGGAAGTGAGGCTTCAAGGACTCTCTCCTCCCTAACACCAGTCACAAAACTGATTGCATGGAAGTTTGCATCCATGTCCCAGTACCACCAATCAAAGCACAAGCTCTCACATACGACATAGAGATGCTCAGTGTGAAATACTGGGAATGCTTCAGACTGTTGGGGAACTTACAGTTCAGCTGAGTGGCCATCTATGAGTATGGAAAGGAGTGATTGCGGCTGTTGCAATCACCTCCAACTTAATTTACTTCTCACAATGCCAAGCCTTTAATCCTTGGATGCTTTGGCTCCAGAATCCTTCTGCAGCCATGTAAAATTTAGTGGAGATGAACCCCTGCTGGCCATCTGGAGATCTCGCCATTTCTACAGCAGATCCCCAAAGCTGTCCTCAATGCACACCAGAACCTCAAGGAATATTTCTGCCCTGCTGTGTTGTCCTTCCAGCTGAGGCTGGGGTGGTTGAAATCCCCTTTGAGGACCAGAGAATGCAAACGTGAGGCTGTTCCTGTCTGTCTGGAGAGGGCCTCACCCACTCTGCCTGTCCTCCTTTTAATCCTGACACATAAACTTTCCATCAGCTTCTCATCCGTCCCCAGGCAGCATCCCATGCACTCCAGCTGCTCTCTATAAAGGGCAAATCTTCCTCCTCATTTTCATATCCTGCCCTTCCTAAAAGAGCCTGCATCCCTCCAAGGCTCATCACAGGAGCCAACCCCTCACACCTCCATGATCCCAACAAAACTGTAGCTCTGCAACTTCACACAGATCTCTAAATCCTCAGGTTTATTCCTTGTATTGTGTGCACTTAGCACCTCAGAATGTTCAGTTCCTGCAGAGGATTTGGGATGTTTGTCCATGATGGTGGTGCCTGGCAGGCACTTCCCTGCTCACTTCCAGGTCTGCTCACAGCTCATTTCGGTGGCTTTGGGGACCCTTCCTGCCCACACCACCCCATGTCCTTTTTTCAGCAATCCTGTCCTCTGTTCCCACAGGACTGCTGGTCACACCCTCCGCCCCCCTTCCCCCCCATTACTAAATGTCTCTTTATCAGGTGGATCCCATCTATCCAAAGCAGCTGCAAATCTGCAAACAGGGTCCCACTGAACCCCACACCATGTCAGCAACACCAATTCTACAGCCAATTATTGTTTTCTCCTATCAGTGTCCTCCTCCTTGCCCTCTTTCCCCTCACCAGCAGCCCATGTGATGCAGCTGCACTGGAGATGCTTTTGCCAGAGAAGACTCTGCTGATTCCCAGCTACCCCAGGCCATTGGCTTGTTTTGGTTTCAAAGGCTTGGGCTCTCTGATATGGTAATGCATAATTTAATATTTGTATCAAAGAGATGCCATGACCAGGAACTTGGGCACAGAGCTTGTTTGCAGAAGACATAAAATAACAGAGATATCCTCTCCCAAGTCTGCATTCCATTTCTTCCCTGCATGACAGAAATTGCTCTCTCCCCTAGGGAGTGTTATCAAAGTGTTTATTAAGGAGCTGGCCCACATGCCAGAAAAACTCCTTTTAGATTCTTGTAAGAAGCAAGGGTTACTCTGCCTGTGCCATGCGCAGACCAGACAAACTCTCCCCACAATTCTCCCAAGTTCAGGTGAACCAAAGAGGGGTTTTCTCTGGGACCATTTTACTGAGGGGCTCATCTCATATTCCCTGGTTTTTTATTTTCCCTGTGTTTCCTACACAAGCACACACAGAGCTTTCATTCCATGCATGTCAGAGGAATGGACTTAAAAAAAACATAAAACCAGTGCCAAGAGAGCTGTTTCTTGTCATCATGGAATTTTCACTGTGGGGGTTTCAACATATCTTGCCTCCTGATTCTTTATCTCCCTTACTTTTGTGTAATAAGAATGTCAAAAGATAAACAGTGGGACCCTTCAGCAATTGGTTGGGAAGATACCTTGATTGCCTGTCAGGATTAAAAGATAGTCCTTAAAAGAAATTGTTAAAAATCTGCTGGAGTGTAAGAGGAAGAACAACAACAAAAAAAAATCACAAAAACCTTATGCTGGCTCAAAGACAAAATGTCCTACTTAGTCTAACAGCTTCTCACAGGGAAGTTAATACTGGGATGGCTCCTATGCATGGGTAAAGTCTTAAAATAATAAATATTGCCTTAAGAAAAGGAGTTGTGAGGATCTTGAAGCTAGCTGATGTATGTTGTCATGTCCCTCAAGGCATTAGCATCTGATGTGCTTTTAGAGATGAATCAGGCTCCAAAGTTATCCATGTACAAAAATAAGCTTTCAAACCAGCATCAAGAGGGGAAAAAAAGAAGAAGAAGAAAAAAGAGAATATACTAAAAAACCTGATTTTAAATATAATTTTGATTTTTTTTGCCACCCCTGTGAACCTGAGTGTTGTTTCTCAGAGGGCTGCAGATAACTCATTTCAGTGTGATAGGAAGTATCTTATGGTAATGGAAATTTGCAGAAATATGAACTCGGCAAAGAAATCCAGAGTGATTAATAAGCACCAGAGAAGAATTTCTGCTTTTAAAATCTGCATATGGCTGTCTCAGGACTTGCTCCTGCTCCCAGGAGCACCAGTGAGAACTCCAGCTGAGCCTCCAGGTGAGACATATCCCCATAAATCCTGCTGCTCTGGAGTTTAGGTCTCTCAATCAGCCTTTAGGGCTATTAGCTCCCAAATTTGGAAGTGGGCAGTTGTTTCAGAAGTACCATACCACATATTATTATTGTGCAAACAAAAAAACAAGAGATAGAGAAAAAAAAGTCTGATTTTTCTTCATATCCTCAGAAAAGAGCAGTGACAAAGGTCAGAGAGAGCTGATCTCTGTTCACAAGAAGTGGTGGCTCTCAGTGATGGGCTGCTCCTAAAGATAGGACCAGGAGTTTCTCTCATGTCTTTTCCCAGTTTTCTCCAAACAGTTTTTTTCCTAGTCATTGGTAGCTGGAGAACAAGAGGAGATCAAGTAAGGGGCAGAAACTTCAGACTTTATATGAGTACATCTTGATGTCAGGCTTCTGTAAATTTAATTAGCCACACTCTGCTATGTGGAATGAAAATTCTATTTGGAAACAAAAAGCTGCTTAATTTTCTCTAATTGCATCAATAATCATAATAATAATTGCCACTACTATTGTTTTTTTAATTACAGTTCCAGGTAGAAAGGAAAAATTGGAACCCTTTCCAGTTAATGTTTTATATATTCTCCAGCTTCCTTTTTGCAGTCAGAAGGGAATGGATTCATCTCCCTGTGAATTCTATTTTATGCTAAATATACCAGCAAACTGTCCATAACACAACAACCTTATTGCACAGGGCAGCTTGTCAGATCCAAACATCTCTGGATGCACAAAATGCTGCAAACACAGGGAAAATAATCACAGCATCAACAGAGGGCTGCTGGTGAGGGACAAGATCACGTTGGAGTGGTGGAACAGGGTAATAAAGCCCGTAATTTTCATGTGACACCTACCTATTGTGTCTCCCTGCTCGTGCACCATGCAGGCCAGGTCTTTGATGATCTGGTTCACATCCAACATGTCACTCTGAAAAGACAGAAATCCTAACATTAACCAGGAATGGGGAATATCCAAGCATAAAAGGCACGTTCCACAGTCCAGCCTGGCAAAGAAAACTGCAAACCCAGAAATCTTCATCAGTGTAGAAGTAAAAGAGAAAGTTATAAGGCTCCTGTAGTAAAAAATTCCCTCAGAGCCATGGTTTCCTGGATCCAAGTCAGCCAGCTGACTCAAGCTTTGTGAGAGGAACAAGTGGAATGATCACATTTTATGGCTGCTTTTCAGAATTGTGGAGGACTAAGGAAAAACAACAATAAAAACAACAGCAGAAAACCATTCTCTTTCTAAAAAAGTTATTGGTGATGCAGGCCATTCATCCCAGTCTGTTTTCTCCTACACAGAAAAAGGCCATCTCTCAGCACAGCATCCATCTGATGCTATTCATAAACTGATGAAGATACAATCAAAAATTCCCTGAATTTGAAATTACCTTATTGGTAGGGCAATAAGGAAAGAGCTGTTTGATGAACAGATTCATTTTTATGTTTTCAAGTAGTTAAAAAAAAAAAGTAACTACATTCAGCTCTGAAATTTTCTCTGTGAAAACACAGCAAATTACCCATGAGTTTGTTTCCTTCATTTCTGAACACTTACCATATAAAAGAGCAAATGTGAGCATATGTTGACATCATATGACACTGTCTCTTGTAAAAAGAATTAATTTAGCAATAATAGACATAATAATATAGACACTGCTAAATGCACTACCAGGAAGGCAGTATTACCAGAGCAGAAAAATTTGACACTAGAAAAGGATGTATATTTTTTCAGCCGTACAAGTAAGAGAACCACAGAAACATTGAAATGGGCAGGAACATCTGGAAATTATTTAGCCCAGCAGCCCTTCTCAGAGCAGACAACTAAAGTAGGGTGCTCAGGGCCATTGTTTTGTCTGCCTCCAAGGATGGAGATTCCACAAAATATCTGGCAAACTGTAAGTCCATGGGACCCCATGTGTTGTTTGACTGTGGCATCCACCATATCTGCTGCACCACTCCCCTCTATAAGTAGACAGGGGACTGAAAATATAATTATAATGAGGTGTTCATAAGCTGAGATAAGGACCAGGAGACCTCAACCTCCAAATATCATCATGGGCAAAACAGACAGATATTAATCAAATTTATTGCTAACAAAACTAGAGCAGGATAATGAGAAGTTTCAGAGCTGTCTGGGCACAATCCCGTGCCTGTGCTCTGGGATGGCTTGAGCAGGGAGGTGGGACCAGATAATCCCACTGCCTGGCCCACTCTGGCATTCCATGTTCATCCCAAAAGAAACAAATATCTCCAGCACGTTTTTATAAAGAACTCCATTTCCCTAGTAGCAAATTTAGAAAATAGTGCAAAATTAATCCACGTCCTCCTACTGAAGTTTGCTATGATAATATAACTGGCATAACACTTCAACACATAATGCAATAGAACTGCATCAATTTAAAATGAGGTCTGGGATTCCCGCTGTGAGTGCTAGAACAGACCAAATTGTTGAATAACTGAAGATGGAGGAAATGCAAAAGATTGAAAAAGCTGTGAGAAATCATAATAAAGCAAAAAACACTTCTCTGACCAAAGATGGTGCAATGCACCACAAAATGCATTTCATTCCTTCACTTGTCAAGCATAATGAAGCTTTAATTATGGATAGTATTATTCCTAACTTGTAAATACTGCAGAATATTTTGCAAAACAATGAAATTTAAGTAATTTGAGATTGTACTTGAGCACTGTGTTAGTAAATCATTACTGGGAAATGAGGAGAAAATACTGGTGATTTTTTATTTTATTTTATTTTATTGTGCGTGTGTGTGTGTGTGTGTGTGTGTGTGTAGGGAATTTTTCTGAGCTTTTTGTAAAAATATTTAAGGAAGCAAGTTAAAGTTTAGCAAAATGTGAAGAACTGGGAATTAACTTTAGTGTCTTGTTCTGCTCTTGTTTAACTGCTTTGCAAAAGATGATTAAGGAAAATATAAACAAACAAACAAACAAATAATACTAAAAAGGCCCAGAATGCTAATTTGTCTCTCTTGGCTGAATTGTCACTGACATAATTTTTTGTTTCTGTTCCTTGCAATATAAACACAATCCTTTGTACACTTCAGTCTGCTGTATTTTGTTGTGCTTCTTTTTCAGCACTTTAAGTGAAGGTGGCTTAAAACTCACAAATATGTTTTAGCAGGTGCATTTGGCTAGACAGAGTTTACTGCAATATATTGAATTACACATGCTCCCCCCACCCCAAGCATTTCCACTGGAATAAAACAGATGATGCATTGACTTCTTAGAGGACCCTTCCCAGGTAATTTAGCCACGAGGAGCTGGGTTGTTTATGTCCTGATCCCCAGATATTACATGAGGCAGGGAACAACGAGAAAGAAAATTCAATGTTGTGTGTGAACGGTGCTGGATCAGCTTTGCCATTTGTATTCAGGTACTTGAAACCAACCATCTGCAGCTGCAGAGTATAGATCCTTTCCATAATGTTGCAATAACACTTAAAATTACTGTTTAGCAAATATGCACCAGTGAGAGCCAGCGCTGAGTTGTGAGGAAGGAAAAGCTGCGACTACTGCACTTCAGGAAAAACAAACGGGTGAGTTATAAAGCACAGAGCACAAGAACAATCTGACCTGGAGCAAGAAATCTGCTGAATAATTTAACCTGGCAATGTGAAGTTTCAAAGTCCTTGATATATGTAAGGAAAAGAAAGGAAGAAATAGAAGAAAGAGAAATACCCCAGAAATACCTTCCATAATGGAATATACCTTGGACTACTCTCCTGCTCCCTCTTGCCAGGTCTGCTCCAACCCCAAGTACCTCTGAACTCACCAGGAACCCGAGTTTGCTAGGAAAATCAGATTGCCTTTGGTTTCCCATATTTGCACACACTTTGCAGAATTCACAATCAAATACAGCTCCTCATAAATCTCTGACTCCACAGAACCCAGGAGTGCAGCAGCCACCACCATTCTCAAAATTCTGTCTCCCCACCAGCTAACTAGGCTGGGGCTCCCTGGGTTTTAATTAACACCAGCCTTTCCTGTCTGGCAGCAATTCATTCACTACATTCTGCAGCAAGAGGGAGACAGGTTTAAACTGTTCCATATAAACCCTCTTCTCTTTTTTAAAAAAAAATATTTATTTGTTTGTTTGTTTGTTTGTTTGTTTATTATTTTTTCCCCAAAAAAAGGAGAAATCCATTGTTCAGATTAGTAAACAGGATTTAATATCACCTATTCTGGAACAAAAAGAATTAAACTAGTCAGCAATAAAATGGAATGGCAGTAGCTAAAGATGGCTAAAAAAGCAGAGAAGTGATAGATGAGAAAACCAGAGACGTGAAGGAATTTGAGGCCCTTAAATTCTAGAGGATTAACTCTCACTAGAGAAAATTTGTTTGGGAAGTTCTTAACAGAAAGTACTAGGTTAAAATGGCAGGACTATTTGAGTCACTTAACCTGACTCAATAAGTGAATAATGCCACTGCATAGTACTGAGATTTTGGGAAAAAACATTAAATTTCCAAGTCTGACACAAAAATGGTTGGAAATATGATTTTTCAGATAAACCAGAAATTTCATTTTCCCAATTTTTGCTTTAACAAGATTTCAACATTTTTGAATTTAATTTGTGAGCAAGTCGGGTGATAAAACCCAGACATTGTCACCAATGTGGGAACAACAAATCCCAGCAGCCCATTTCCCCAGAATGAGCACTACTGAAGTGTTTCCAAGATAGCAAAGAAGCAAACCTCTTCTCTCTTCCACTCTCATGCTTTGTGGGGTGAAGATTTATTCACACTGAAAACTTCCAACATAATCCTGCCCTTAATGATATCCTAAGGACACTGCTGTATTCCAGACATGGGAATGGTGTCAAATGAAACAGAGAGGGGAACATGCTCTCCTCAGAAGGACACAGAACAAATCTGTGCAGTCAATAATTCCTCTCTCACATGGACCCAGATCCCAGCCTCCTCTATCAGCGTCAGCTCAGGTCCTCAAGGGAAGAGTCACACTCATTTCTAGGAATGTTTGCCTTAGGTTTGTATAAAAATGGGATCAAAAGTATCAGTGGTCTATCCTATTTAGCACATGTGCTTTTGTGTTTACTCGCAAACCAGCCATCCATTTTTTAAAGGACTATAAATTAGCATTTAAATTAATTGCTGCCTCAATATTCAGGAGCTGCTGAATTTTTACAAGTGAGGTCACATTCTGAGCTGTCATCTACTCTGCAGCAAGCAGCCAGGAGAGCTATAAAATAAATCTCAAGGAGATCCTGAAAGATGTCCTATAAGGCCTATTTCTGCACATGGAAGCACTCCAAAACACAATAAAGCAAAACAAACCCCTTGTGCTTGTTATCTTTGGGGGACAAAAATAAAGAAACAAGAAAAAAAAAATCAACCAACAGCCTTTTGCGGTGTCTGTCATGTTTTACCAAAGAGATCCTGGGATGTTCCTTGTGTGTTGTCCCATCTGCAACACCTGTGGGGCATCTCCTACGCTGTGGTCCACCATGTATGGACATGGAAAAACAAATCAGAGCATGGTGTTTGTCTGTCCTCACTCCTTTCTGAGAGACAGAGGAAGGAAAGGAAAAGGAAAAAAAATATTATAAAACATGAGCAAGCTTCTGATGCAAGATAGGCAGAAACTAAATCTTGCTGCAACAGCCTTTCAACAAATATTTTTCTCTTGTCTATGGCTGGGGAGAAAAAAAATGACATTCAATAAATCAACCTGATTCGGCCTAAGCAACAACAGACCAGCAGAAAATTGTTTGGAGGGCAGAAGCCATCCAGAACAGCAATTACAGACTGAGTTAGATCTCCTCTGGGACTCAACAACAGCCAGAGTGTGGAGTTTCTCTCTCCCTCTCTTGCCTGTGTGCATTTCCTCTCTCTTTTGCTGTCTTAGAGGCCTGTGTCATCTCAGGGAGTGTGGAACTGTGCTGCATAATTCAAGCAGTCGTGCTGAGCTTTGGGATGCCAGCCCAGCACCCACCTGGGGACTCCAGCTCAGGAAACACGGCAGGAAGGGAGTTCCTGCCCACCAAATGCAGAGAGGCTCTGGGAGGTGATGCCTCGAGCTCGTAGGAGACAGCTGAGGCCACTGCAGAGGGCACCTCAACAGGGATGAGTACAGAGATCCTGCAAGCTGCCAGCTGGTGTTTTATTCATTCTGCCCTGGCTGGATGTCACACGGCTCACCAAAGCTGCTCTGTCACTCCCCTCCTCAGCTGGACAGGGGAGAGGAAATATAACAAAAGGCTCTTGAGGTGAGATAAGGACAGGGAGAGGTCAGTCATCAGATGTCGTCATGGGCAAAACGGACTTGATTTTGGTAAATCAGTTTCATTTGTTACCAATAAAAATCAGAGTAGGGTAATGACAAATAAAATCAAATCTTTAAACACTTCTCCCCAGCTTTCCCTTCTTCCTGGACTTCACTTCCATGTTCTCTCCCTGCTTCCCTACTGTGGCATAGGGGAATAGGGAATGGGGCTGTGGTCAGTTTATGACACATTTCTTACTCCTCACACTCTTCCCCAGCTCCATTGTGGGGTCCCTCTCAAGGCAGACACAAACTCCCCTAACCTGGGTCCTTCCCATGGGCTGCAGTTCTTCAGGTGGATCCCCCAGAGGGTCACAAATCCTGCCAGTTGTATCATCATGGAATCAGAAACATGAAATCACAGAATGGTTTGGGTTGGAAGGGACCTTGAAGATCATCTTGTTCCAACTTCCTGCCATGGGCAGGGACACTTTCCCCTATCCCAGCTTGCTCCAAGCCCCATCCAGCTTGGCCTTGGACAATTTCAGGGATGGGGCGGCCACAGCTTTTCTGAGCAACCTGTGCCAGGGCCTCCCCACCTTCACAGGGAAGCATTTCTTCCTTATATCTAATCTAAATGTGCCTTCTACTGGTTTAAATGATTTCTCCTTATCAGGACTGTCTAAGGGAAATATAACAGCACATAGAAAGAGGTAGCTTGCCCTTTTAAAAACACTTTGGATGTGTAAATAGGAGATGTTTTAATGGAGGAGGTCATCAATAGTTCTGTTTTTATGTAGATATCCTCACTTTATATTTGGGAAATATAATAAAGAATCAAAGATCATACAAAGCATTTTTTTTACCAGCTTTGATTCTGATCATCAAATTAATTAACTTCCCAAATTTCATTTAAATTCATTAGTTTGTAAAGGTCTGTGAATTCCCCTGTGCATGTACATGTGGGTGTTTATACAGGCACATAAACACATGTATTCTCATGTACCACACACTCCCACCTGTATAAACAGCCACTGTATATAGACTCTAATAATTTTAAGATTAACTTGCCCTGAACATACACCAGGTGTTAAATGAACATTTCAGTCTTAGCAGATTGCAGAGATATAAACATAGCCTATTTCTGTCTACAGTAGCAGAAAACAGACCTTAAATCTCAGGCTTCTTTTTCCTGGCTAAACACTCTGGTGTAAAATAAGCACGGACACTGATGTGATCTGATAACAGGCAAGTAAACAAAAAAGAAAAGAAAAGAAAAGATTGCTGCCTTGTTTAGCTTTACAAACAGCAAAATGCTGTGTTGATTCCATTTTGTCTTCAGGTTAATGCTGTGAGAGTTTTGATATGAGGGAGAGCGGGAGTGATGTGAGCAGGAACGGGTCACATCAGAAAACGGAGATGCAACAGTTGTGTCATCATGAAATCAGAATCATAAAGTCACAGAATGGTTTGGGTTTGAAGGGACCTTAAGGATCATCCAGTTCCATCCCCTGCCATGGGCAGGAACACCTTCCACTATACCAGGTTGCTCCAAGCCCTGTCTAACCTGGCCGTGAACACTCCAGAGCTGGAACCAGTGCTCCAGGTGGGGCTTCACAAGAGTGGAGAAGAGGGACAGAGGGGTGTGGAAAACAAAAGAATTATGCTACAAATTCGAGGGGCAGAGCAAATAGAGAATGTTTCAAAAAACACCCACAATGGAGAAGAGCATGTGAATTTACATATTACTTCCTTAATCTCCACCACTTTCCTCTTCAATCAAACACTTATAAAGTCAACAGAGTGAAAGAGGAAGGGAGAACCACAAACTAAGGAAATGAAGAGGGAAGTGACTTCCTTACTTTCTGGAGAGAACGTCTGCTCTACTCTCCAAATGGGAACGTGCTGCAATTTTATTTCTCTTTACTGAACATCTGATGTTCCTGTACCTTGTTAGCACAGCTGGAACAAGACTCTGGGATGTGACAATGCATATTTGGAAGCAATAACTCTGAGCAACCTGATCCGTGGCAGTGGGGTTGAGGTCCCAACCAAAACCAGTCTATGATTCTATGATTTATTTTCTCACGGTTGCAAAAGAAAGTTTCTGCACCCACACTACGAATCCAAACTTTTGCACTCCTATAGCCAAGATTCCATCTGCTTTACCACTAAAGAAAGATTAATATCCTTGCTTTTCCAACAAACCCTTGGGCTGGATATGAAAGAGACTCACAGACCAGAAATATTGCTTCTGTTTTCTGATATGCTAGAAAGGTTTTTGTGGGATTTTCTGCCTTCTCACCTTTCCCAGCTCTCTGGAGTAGAATTAAGGAGTTCCTACTGAGTTAATTCACATATGTATATAGGCTAATAAAATGGCACAAAAGTAATTACATGAAGGACCCAAAATGAACAGAGATAATGAAATGCCTGACATTGTGGCCTTTGTAGACCAGGAATAAAAATACTCAGTGAGGATGAAGGTTCTCCCAATAGAGGATATCCATTTGTATTTCAAATATGGATTGTAGCATAGGGTTTGTGAAATTTGCTGGCCTGACATCCCGAAAGCAAAAATTAAATACAGTAAAATTAAATACTTTTATGTTTACAAGGTAAACATAAAAGCTATTCAAACCAGAGCAGAATTATCCACCAACAAGAATCCACAGCCTTGTGCAAGAAAAGGCTTTTATGAGCAACAGACCCCTTTTCTTTCTGCAACAGCTGGGCAATAACCACAGTGACTTGATGCAATTTTCAGGGAGTGTTTCGTGTGGTGGGTACTTGTCCAAGAGGAACAATTTGTCTGCATTGCACATTTATTTTGCTCTCCAACAGCTCCAAGGAGCCATTGGTCTCTACAGCAGCAAACTGCAAAAAGTGAGATATAGGAGTTCTTACAGCAACCTATGAAAAAAAAGTTATTATTTTTTTATATGCAATAAAAATGTTTGTGGGGGACACTTAGTCTTTTTAAAATAAGAAAATAAAATGCATTTAATATTTACAGCTCCACTTTTTTGCAGCTGCTCAGAAGTAGCAAGTCACCAAAGATATGGAAATCTGTCAGCAAACTCCAAACTCAGTTTGTTCCATGCTGACTTCTCCTTTAGCATCTCCTGCTTCCTGCCCCAGGCTGCAATGTATAAACTAATAGCAGAAGTGAGGGAAGTAGTTGTAATCTATCACCCTGACTGATACCAGCCCCAGGAAAGGCAGTTTATTGCAGGTGGTATGTTATCTTCAAAAATAGAAACCGTGCAAAGATTATGACAAAAACTTCAACACTTTCTACACTTTGTTTGCAGCACTATTAATTCTCCACTCTGGATTTATTTCCATGAGGGCCATGCAGCCAGAAAAAATTACAATGGAGGAATTCATTTTCTTTTTAGGAGTGTTCTGGGAAGCCAAGCAATTAGAGCAATCTTAAGATGTCATGTATTATCAATTGCTGCTCAATTCTTTTACTTAAATAAAAAACTTATTGCAGAGTCTGATCTGCAGCTATCAACAGAGTGATTCATTTAGGTGCACTATTTATTCTTGACAAATTAAAAAAGAACATCTAACTTTAACTGAAAGGAAAAAGACAAAGGGACAAGGGACATACACAGGATCTTTTTACAATTCACTGCTATGCTGCTCTGTTTAAAATGTCTGAGGCTGCTGTACCCTGTACAGAGCCTGGAGACAACTCAGTCCTAATTACAAACGGAGTTGATGGGTTTGGTGCAAGAGAGGAAGGGAGTCACAATCTCTTGCAGAGGTCACTGAAGGTCGGAATCATAAAATCATAGAAGGGTTTGGGCTGTGGGAGACCTTACAGATCATCTGGTTCCAACCTCCTGCCGTGGGCAGGGCACCTGGACCAGGCTGATCAAAGCCCAGTCCAGCCTGACCCTGAGCGCCTCCATGGATGGAGCATTCACAGCTTCCCTGGACAACCTCTTGCAGTGCCTCACTTCCTCTTGTAGGAAGGAATTTCCTCCTAATATATAAACTAAACCTACCCCCCTTCAGCTCAAAGCCATCACCCCTTGTCTGTCACTCCATCCCTTGTCCCAAGTCCCTCTCCATCTCTCCTGGAGCCCCTTTAGGCACTGGAAGGGGCTCTCCTGGAGCCTTTTCTTCCCCAGGCTGAACACCCCCAGCTCTCCCAGCCTGGCTCCAAAGCAGAGGTTCTCCAGCCCTTTGATCAGCTTAGTGGTCTCCTCTGGACTTGTTTGAAGAGGTCAACATCTCTCTTGAGTTGGGGGTCCCAGAGCTCCAGGTGGGGTCTCTCAAGGAGAGAGATCTTCTCCTCTTTCTTCAGGGGACTGAAAAGGCTCAGCCAAAACAAGGCTGTTCAGGCCATCAGGTGTTCCACAGAGCACCAGCTCCGTGAGTAATTCCATATTCAAGGTCTGCCCAAGGTTCACCTTCTCCTCAATAGTACAAATTGGACAAGATGAAGATACATGTTCCACACAATTAAAAAAAAAAAACCCAAACAAACAAACACAAACAAAAAACACACCACACCACCAACCCTCTCTCTGCCCTACATTTCCCTGTGCATTTCAAAGCCAAGTGCTCTGGCCTTTGTAGGCTCTTCTAGATTTTGGCTCTGTGGGCTGCTTACTTTCCTGTTGACACTTTTCTTACATATTTTCAGTCAATAATGCAGGTTACCTAAAAGGCAAAAATGCTGAGTTAAGGTATCTGAGGGCAAATTAATTACAACTGTTGCTAAAAGGCTCCAAAAAGAAAGGTTGATGGCTATCACCTCCTGCAAGCTGACTCCCAAACACCTTCACATGGTTTTATTCTCCATTCTATACACGAGAGACTATTTTAAAAATATCCATTATATCCAAAATGATTCATCTCATTGTTCAAGGATTTTTTTCTTATGTTTAATTTATTTCTCTCTGTCTTTAGTTACTACTTGGTAATTTGTTAATGCCTTCAACCTTAATATTTTAAATTATTCTACCCTTTTTTCAATGCTATTACACATCAAGTATTTCTACACAGTCATCATGGCTCAACTAATCACTGCTGCACTTTCTGAGCCTGCAATTGGTAAATTCCTGTAATCTCTCTTCATAAATTATACTTAATACTTCTTCCTCATTTATTTCCTTCTGGATCACCTCCAAATTCCTAATAGAAAAAGCAGGCCAAAACACTCTCATTTCTCACACACCTTCTTATCATATAAAAGGTGCCAACGTCTAAGGCAGACACTAAAGGCTGTGTGACAGTTCACTTTATTTTCTAATTGTCTGTGCTCAATATCCAGTTGAAAATTTCCAATTTCTGGTCAAAAGTATCCAACAGGCCCAGTGGCACAGCTTCGTTATTTGGCTCACTCACCAGTTGTGTCAGGAATTTATCTTCTACATGCTCCAGGAACATCCTGGATTATTTCCTCTTTGCTGTGTTGCATTTCCAGCAGACACCTGGTTAAATTGAATTCCTCCACGGGAACAAAGGTCAACAATTATAAGGCTTCTCTCAGGTACTTCCAAAGCAATTTATCCATCTCTTCATCCTGGCTGGGTGGTCTATAACAGACTCCCACCAGGACATCTGCTTTGCTGGCCTTCCCCATTATCCTGACCCATAAAGGCTCAACCCTATTGACACCAGGGTTACCCCACTGCCCCTCCTCCCTTGCTGTCCCTTCTGAAGAGTTTACAGTGATCCATTGCGGCACTCTGGTTGTGGGAGTTGATGCCTGAAGTTTTAGCTTTCATGTTTTTCAGATTCTGTGCTGCCTAGGGGTGCAGTTCTGAGTCCCATATTAAGTGTCAGTCAGCTCTTCACAGAGCAGGGAGACAAAACAAATCCTTTTCCTGCTGGAGACCAAGGACAATGAGTACAACTTTCAGGCACAAAAGCACAAACAATGGTGGACTGAAGAGAGAAAACAAGAAGGATGAGAAGTCAGAACCAGAAGGTGTAATTGGACAATTAAATCTCAACATGCAAATGGACCAAAACTTATAAAAGTGTAACACGTCCTAACTGGTCATCCATTTTGTGATCATTTTAAGTCCACCCTGGGTGTAGCCCTGGCCAAGGTGTACCCTTAAAGGCCTTTTAATAAATATCTACTTTATTCTCTATCTCTGTCCAGTCTCTGTTCCAGGTCATCCTTCCCAAGGTATCAGAGTCACCCCACCCTGTTTCCAATCCCAGTTTTCCAGTGCCTCAATGGCTTCCAGCTCCTCCCATTTGTTGCTCATGCTGTGGGCACTGGAGGTCTTATGTTTGCAGAAACAGTACAATACCAGCTAGTGTCTGCCAGCCCAAACCCAGAAACCTTGTGTTTGTTCTCAGATCAAAATTGTGGATTGCAATTCCATCCAGTAATTAAAATTACAGATTTGAACAACAAGCAGCTCACTCTCTGATCAAAGCAGATATAATTCAAACAATGAATCACTCCTTTTACTTTGACAGTTTTGCTTATGTGTCACTGGCAGATGGGGGCGATGCCCTCAGGGAACAAAGTCTGGGTCATCTTAATCTCTAGAGGAAGGAGGAATTATTTATAGTGCAGTGTTGGTGAATTACATGTTGATGTCTTCTACATTTACTGCTCAGCAATTCGTCCTGGCTCACTTCAGAGTCAATGGAGAGCCAACACTGGGATTGTGGAGCTCAGATTAAGGGTTAGGTATTTTCAAGCTGTCTGGGACTCATAAATCCTAAAGTGAAATTTTTAGAGAAATACTGAGACAACCTTGGAGTTGTAAACTGAAAATGCATAGGGAATCAGAATAGAGAAAACAGGGTGTCTGAGCAATGCAAAATCCAAAAGTCTGGGAATTAAAGGCCAGATATCTTAATGCCAGCCCTGTGCAGACCCAGTTGTACAGATGATGGGGGGAAATAATCCAATGTATGATTTGTTGTTGCAGAAAACACAGCAGGAGAATGGTCAGCAACAAGTGTGCATATGTCAAAAGTTACCTGTACCTTTCTAGGACAGGGCAACACCTGAGGAGGAGGAAAAGCAACAGATGACAAATACACAAGTAGAGCAAACAAAGTCTAGATGAAAATACTGTAAAACTGGCTCAGAAATCATAGTTTATTTGTTCATGAGTAAATTTTCTTTGGCAATGGACTGGAAGGATACACAGAAAGGATTTCAACATCACAAAGCCCAACAAGGACAAACACAAGGCTGGGACAAGCCCCAGAATCTGAACAGACTGGGAGATGGAATGGGAGCAGTCTTGCAGATAAAAAGGTGGGAATAGCTGGTAGATGAAAAATTGACATGAGCTGGCCAAGTGCACTTGAAGCCCAGAAAGCCACCCGTGTCCTGGGCTGCATCAGAAAGAGAGTGGGCAGCAGGTGAGGGAGGGGATTTTATGATACCCCGAGTTCATGTGGTTTTCCTGGACTAGCCAATATTTTTCTGGAATGGTTTACGTGATGGCATAGAAAGAACAGCTCACAAATAAGAAGGTGCAGTGAAGCTCAGAAATCTTTTGAGCCTGTCAGAAGTTATGATTAGAATTCAAAGAGATCTTGTTAAAATGGGGTAACGCTGTAAGGAAAAAGGGTGAAGCCAAATAATGAAAATGCAAAGTTCTACAGTTAGACATAAAGAATAGTAATAGGCAATTTCCTGGGCAAAAGTCCTAAAAAGGAAATAAACAAAAAAGCAAAGGTGATGAGAGGTGCTGGGGACAAAGCCAGCTCTTGTGAGATAAAATATTGTGTCCAATTTTGAGCGACAAATCTCAGGTGGACCACCTGGAGACAGCTCAGAGAAAAGCCATGGGAATGATCAAAAGTGTTAGAAATGCAGCCTGATAGAAAAAATAGGAATTAGTGTGGTTTTCAGTGTAGAAAAAGCAGTATGTATAGGGTTAGAGGGGTGGGGGAGACACAACAGATGTGATAATGCTTTTCTGACAAGTGGAACTGTTGCAAATAGGAAGGGAATAACCTGTTCTCCACATTCCCCCTCCATATGACAGAAATTCATGGACTGAAACTGCAACAGGAGACATCTCTATAAGAAGTTAATGATTCGGGTTGTTGATCCCGTCTTAGAGCTGCAAAAAGGATTTGATGATGTTTAAAGATTGCTCTTAACTCCACTTGTCTAATATTCAATGCAATCAATACAAACTTGGAAATCAGAAAGAGAGAGGGACTGTTTCAGAATGCAGCCACAAACTTCCCGTCAGCTCCAGTCACTAAACTGATTAAATCATGTACCTCTCCCTCAGCCTTTCCCAGTTAAGACAAATTTGGCAAATCTCTGCTCTGTTAAACATCCTCGTCCACAAAAAAACAAAACGTAAAGCTCAATAAGCTTTAACCAACTATCAATAGCCACAAAGATACTTTCTGCCATTAAATTGCAGCAGATAACAATCAGACAGCACATCTCCCCTTCAGCAAGGAACAATGGCATCTGCAGCAGGGAATCCTGACAACTGTGTGCCATCTATCAGCTGTGTGTGACAACAAACCACAGCCAGCCCCTGTCCCAAGGGCTGCTTTTAGAAACCATCAAGCACATCCACAGTGACAGAGCAGATACTCCCGAGCTTCTAAACCCACCAGTCACTTAGCAGAGAAGTGTTATCCTGCATTCCTTCCCACGTGCATTGCCCCCTCCCCAAGGAAATGCTAATTTAAGAGCATTTGGATTCAGCTCTCCAGTTTATTAGGAAGTTTTAAGCATTTATATTCAATCCTGCTCAGCTTGTGCTCCCTGAGTTCAGATTAGCTTTCAATGGACTATTTTAATTTTGTTTTAATTTCCAAATGAGGCAGATGAGATCCTAGACCTGAAGGGGGGATGGCACAGCTCATTCCCAGCCACACTCTGGTGTCTCTGGCTCAAAGGATGAAGCACTGGAAAAGCTGGATGGATCTAGGGGGTGGGGTGAGAATTGGAGGAATTGGGGAGCTGCTTTTACACTGAACATACCTTGAGGAGGCTGCTGTTTACTGTTAATACTGCAGGTAATTAATTGCTTTTTCCATTCAAGGAATTGCAGATTGGCAAAATAAATAGTTTTCCAGCACAGAGGACTTTAGACTACACCTATCAGACCTCATGTTATGATTTTTCATAGACTATGATACAGAATCGTAGAATCTTTAAGGCTGAAAAAAACTTCCATGGCCAAGTTCAATCTTTGACCAAATACCACCATATCCCCAAAACAATATCATGAAATCCCATGTCTACTCAGTTTTTTAGCACTTCCAGGGATGATGACCCCATCATTCCCCTGGAAAGCTTTTTCCAATATCTGATCACTCTTTCATTGAAGAATTTGCTCCTAATATCCAACCTGAACCTCCCCTGGTGCACCTTGAGGCCACAGATAGATTTGAATTTTTTATTAATACTCAGTAATATCAAAATACTTTAATCAGGCCTTAATGAACAATGTTGAAAAGGCACTGAAGTAATTCAAATGCTTCTAAAAGCAAGGGGAAGCAACCATTTTTGGGGTTTTGTCTGGTGACAAAAGGGGATCACTCTTTGATGACTCTTTGGCATAAACTGATGGGTTTTCCTCTCTGTCCAGTCCTTACCAACCACAACTGCAGCATTTCTTCAGTTGAGGTAATATGAGGAGGCAATTTAGAACAGAAATGGAATAAAGTTTCAGTTACCATAACCAAACCCAAAAACCACAGAATCATAGAATCATAGAACTGAGTTGGAAGAGACCCATCGAGATCATCATATCCAACTCCTGGCCCTGCACAGGACAGCCCCAAGGGTCACACCATGTGCCTGAGAGCCTTGTCCAAACTTTCTTTGATCCTTTAAATTTGGGCCACTGTCATGTCCAGGCAGCCTCAGCTCAGCAGAAAACTGAACTAACATCCCTTTGCATATTTTGCCCATGAAAGACCCCAAGCCATGCCTGTGGAGTGGCTCCTGCCTTTGCAAAGTGTGAAATACCAGGAACCAGCCCCCACTTCCTCAGCATCATCACACCCTGCCACATTTTGATTTATTGGGCTCTCAAAATGTTTTATTACAGGTGAGTGTTTCTGCCCTGATTCCCACCCTTACACGTGCACTGAGCCCTCACCTCTGTCTGAAGCCTCTTTGAGTTTAGGTTTGTATCTTTTCATTGAGTCCTCTTTTTTTTTTTTCTTTCTTTCTTCTTTTTTTTTCTTTTTTCTTTTTAACAGAAAATAGATTGCCATAATTTTTGCCCTTTCAGGAGTTTAGTGACAGAGTGGAGTTGCCCTCAGTCACATCTGTTTATCCTGGTAAGCACATTTATAAAGTGATTTCCCATCCTCGTTATTCTGTCAATGGCATTTCACACTGCAGCCACTTTAATGCAGCATTTTATCACTTGTCCTGGGGGCTGCTGACAGCTGCCAATTCCAAGGCTTCATTCCAATCTTAATTTTCTTCTTTTCCTTCTCTTTGCCCTCACTCCCTTTCCCTATCTTCTCTTTTATTTCCAGAAGAAAGGGGAATTAGATGAGTGCAGTGAAAGCCGAGGGTTTCCTCTCCCCTTTAACACACAGACATTATAATCCCATAATAATCCCATAATGTGAAGTGTGTTAGCGAGGAAAAGTTAAAATTCAGGGGAGTGTAGCTGCATTTCACTTAACTATTGCACTTTTCGTCTTTTTCTCAGAAAAATTCTCTATTAATGCTCCTGGGATAAAATTTCCCTGAAATTGGAATGTTCATCTCCCAGGGAAGGTACTTTGTGTTCTTGATTGCCTTGATCCTCCTGCCATCCAGAATTACCTAAGTCACGCAAGAATAGGCTACAATCCAGATCAAAGCACAGGAGGACAGAAATTTTACTCAAGGAATGTTTTTTAGACCTCCTTGAGACAGTTTCCTTCTTGCCACTACACCTGTATTTCATAAAGCCATAGAATGATTTAGGATGGGAAAGATCTTTAAGACCATTGAGTCCAACCATTAACCCAGCACCACCAAGGCCATCACTAAACCACGTCCCCAAGTGCCACATCAACACATTTTTTAACAGCTCCAGGAATAGTGACACAACCACTTCCCTTTTCCAGTGCTTGACAATCCCTATGTGAAGGGTTTTTCCCCCTAATATCTGATCTAAACCAACCCTGGCATAGCTTGAGGCCATTTCCTCTTGTTCATTTGTTACTTTGGAGAAGAGACTGACCCCCACATTGGCCTATCCATGACCATCCATGGAAAAATTTTAGGGTCTCAGGCTGAGTTTGGTCATGCATTAATGGTAATTCCTAGTTTGTACAGCATTCCAGCAGGAAGACTTTTACACAGCAAGAAAACTTCACAGGAGCCGGTTCCAGTGCCCAACCACCCTCTGGGTGAAGAACCTTTTGTTAACATCCATCCTAAACCTCCCCTGGCACTTCAGGCCATTCCCTCAGGTCCTGTCACTGTCACCACAGAGCAGAGATCAGTGCCTGCCCCTCCTCTTCCCCTCACAAGGAAATCCTAACTGCAATGAGGCCTCCCCTCAGTCTCTTCTTCTCCAGGCTGGTCAGACCAAGCTGCCTGAGCCCGTTCTCACATGGCTTCCCCTCTAGAATAAAAATAATGTTTTTCCAGCACCAGAAATACTGGCCTGGTTGGAGATACTGTCACTGGTTTGCAAGGTCATATCAAACTGGGTCTTGCATCATTCTCCAAGACCAAAAGAAAAAATTCATCTTGGCATGGGCCAACCATTCTCTTACTCATGTTGTCACTTAGTTTTACGAAATAGTAGAAACAATTTTCTTCTTCTGATCTGCAATTAACATGAGTTTCAATTACTGGGATTTTCTCCCAATGCAATCGATTTTTCCCCTTTTTGTTGTTGGACTGTGCAGTCACATTGGTGAAAAAGGGCAATGTGCCAGAATATTACTTAGATAACCCTGGCATGCTTAAATGGAAGGCTTTTCATCTATTCAATTAAAAATACACATCAAAATCAGGACATTGTTTTTCTTTGATTTCATTATCCAGACTGATGGCTTATAAATGCATTTACTCATGGCATCATCAGTCTGTGATTATCAAGAGTTGAATCATAGAAAGGTTTGGGTTAGAAGTCACCCTAGAAACCATCTGGTTATGCCATACTCTGAAGAGGAAGCAGAAAGTAGGTCAGGAATGGTCTCTGAAAAACAAATACTTGTTATTTCCTTGAACACTTCCACGAGTGCCTCATCCCTGGAACTGTTCAAGGCCAGGTTGGACAGGGCTCTGAGTAACCTGGTCTAGTGGGTGGCATTCTTCTGTGGGGCAGGGGGGGTTAGAATTAAGTGATCTTTAATGTCCCAACCCAAATTTTTCTATTACACTCTGATTTTTATGATTCTATAGAGGCAAGTTCAAATTTAAAAAAATTCAGGTGACAAAAATCCTCTCAACTCAGACACAAAGGGAGGAAGTTCTCTAAGACATCAGGGTGACAGAAGCTGGGATGCATCACTGCCACTCAAAGAAAAAGAAAAAAACCCCTACAAAATGGTATTTTGTCCAAACAGTCTGGTGAAGAAGCAGCCTACAGGTATCACTGATTATGGATGTATGTTTGAGCTTCTGAGATAAGCTATGGGAGATTCTATACAGTACATTAGGAAAAAGAAGCTGATCATGGGTCAGCTCATGATAGAACAGATGTCTAAAATCATAGTGTGTGAACTGTGTTCTAAAAGTGTGTTTTCACAGATTATTTTAGGACCTTAAAGTCAGGCTAGGACATCTACACCGTGGAAACCTCCAGTTATGGGAGAAGTACCTTGCTCTGGTGACAAGAAATCCAAAAAAAATGCAGAATCCCCTGGACTGCTAACAGGAACATCTAATCCCTGTTTAGCAACAAGTCCTGTTGCAGATTGCCAATTACAAACAACTGAGCCTTACAAAAAGTCTTGGCTGTTTGAATGATGAATAGAGTAATGAAACCTTACACATCGTGGTAAAATGGCTAAAACAGAACAAAACAACAAAGCACATGCAAGGCTGTGATAGCCTGGTCCTTGTAAGGAAAATCACAGCTCACTTAGCCCTCACAATTCTTTAAACAAGTCAATAACTCAGTGGAAATTAAAAAAGAAAGTGCAAACCAGTTGCTTTAAATTTTTTTCAGATTATAAAGGTCTGTGTTGTCACTCCTCAGGTGACTTCAGAAGGCAACTACCACGGAGAGAGGTACAAAGCAATGTCAAATGCAAAAGCAGGTCAGGAGAAAGAAGAAAGAAAGAAAAAAAGCAATAAAAACCAAACAAAAAACCTACCCAAAATTAAAAGTAGGTCAGTTTTCATCCTGACAAAAGGTTACCAGCCAGCTTCCTCTAGGCATTTTGCTGGGTGCCACATTGTTAATTAGAAATGATCCAGGAAGGTGAATCACTGGTGGAAAGAGGGGGAAAAAAAAAAAAAAAAAAAGACCAAACACAATCTGCCATGATGATAACCCTGCAAATTCCATGTTAACATGAAAGCTCTATTCAGATGCACAAGACTGTAACCTTTGGTGAGCTCTGGAGCAGGAGTTGGATACAGAACTATCAACAAACCCAGGACCCCTTGAACAGTCTCACCTGGAGGCCACATGGGTGAAGGAGGCAAAGTTATTCAAGGACATGGGGGTTACAAGGAGAGCCAAAATCTCCAGGCAAGCCTTGAGACTGGAAGATGGAAAACCCAGCCAGGAAAAATGGAACATGGAGCTGAGTCTGGCTGCCTGGTGAGAAGCAGGGCATCCCCAAAACCTAGGGAGGACCAGGTCTCAAAATACCCTAAGAGGTGCTCAAATGCAACCAGACTGAATCTGGGCAGCTGAGTTTGGACTTTGTAGGATGTGTCAGCTGGATGTTAAAGCCAGGCTGCATCCAGAGCAATGCCCAGTGTGCAGGGCAGTGAGAGGACATCGTCTGGAATGGATGGAATAATGAACAGTATGGATTTGGTACACAAAAGATGTAGAAGACAATGCTTGGGGGCAATCACAGGGCAGAACCAGACTGTATTTCTGTGGTCAGGCTCATCAGGACTGGACAGGGCTGTTGCAAACATCAGAAGGTCCTAAGCACTTTCAATAATATGACTGTGAATGATGTTTAGCACTGATGAATGCAAGATTAAGAAGAAGAAATGAAAATTCCTCCTGCAGCTCCTGTGACTCCACATTTGGCACACAAGTCCAGCAGAGAGGCTTGAGCAGCCTAAGGAAAGCCACTGCTTAATGCACTGGTGCCTTCCAGAACAGCAAACAGGGCACACAATGCACCAGGCACTAAATAACACAGGGTTGGCAGTCTGGCACCACTTCCCAGCTCCAGCCTCGCTCGGGAGGAGAGGATTAATTTATCCCTGTGCTAAGGCAACACAGCCAGTGAGTGCCAGCACCGTGGTGGCTGACAGGAGCAACGTGGCCGAGGCAGGTGGCACTCCAGTGGCACTCCTGACCCTGGATCTCAGAGGAGGGGGTCCTGCCTCACCTCGTTTGCAGGTCACCAAGCATCAGGGAGCCTTCAGTGCAAAGCCATCTGCTCAGTTACCCACTCGACCCAACCCACGGCAGCGTGGGGACATCCTGATGCCTCCAGAGAAAACCCACCTGGGAAACAAAGCTCTGGTTCCTCACAGCTCCTCCAAAGCTGTTGGGGCAGCTTGTTTGGTGTCAAACAACAATAGGTGTTCCAACTCCATAGTAATTAGGACAAAAGGAATAGCAAGAGGTATTTATATAATAGTCTTTAACCCAAAGAGTTAACAGAGTGCTCCCACACAGAGTGCTGCAAAATAAACAGCACCAGTTTCAGGGAGAGTGCAGAGATGGAGAAGAACAAAAGAGAGCTCTGACTGAGCTAGATTTGAAGCCTAGACTGCTCACCATGGTATAACAACTGTCCCCAGTTAGGAGATGATGGTGCTACTGTGATATTGGAGATTTTCATTTTGCCCCTCAAGCCTGCTCCAGACCTTCTCTGTGTTGCACAGATTCCAGCCCTGATATCCTCCTGGACTGCCCTCTGCCTGCAGCAAGGATGGTGATCCCATGAGGTCTTCTCAGCCCTAGAAACACACAGCAGGAAGGAATCCTAAAAAATATTCCATCTGACTGCTTCTTACCCCCCAGCAAAGGTCCAGGGTAAAGACTGGGACAACAGGGAAGAATTGCTGCACCCTGAGATTTAGGGGATAACATGGTACCTTGAGGGAGGGACAAGGACAGGAAAACATTGAAAGATGATCTAGTGTGGCAGGATCTGTTTGAGTGTGGCTGTAAAATACTTTTGCTCCTTCAAAAACACCCAGGGGAGAGGAAAGCTGTGCATGACAGAAATGCTGTTCATGCTTTTCTTTGGAGGAGTTTGAAAGTCATTCAAAAGGAGACACAAGTTCATTGGCAGCATGGAAGTCAGTGGAGCTATAACAATTTCCCATAGCTGGGGATCCACACTATAAGCAAATTAACCCACTCACCAAATTCCTGAAGTTTATTTAGGGAAGTCCACCTGTATTTAAAATCTACTCTTTTATGAGAGACTCTCCTTGGGTCTCTCCTGTGAGGTGACTCAGAAGAAGCAATAATCTTCCTCCTGCCACCCAAATAAAAGGAAGTTCCTCTAAATTTTAATAGGTGAGCTGTAAAAAGTTGTGACATTCAGCAGCACCTGGAGCTGAATGGGAAGACACAGAACTAAAAGACGCAGAGTTCTTAATCCTCAGACAGGGAGACAGGTGACTGGTGGAGAAATGCACAGCCAGTTCCCTCTTTGCATTTAAAGCTCTTTATTCCCTGGCTCAGCAATTCCACTGCAGCATTTATTTTTAATGCTTTATTTTTGCAATTTGACTTTCTAATGGCAACACCTGAAGTCACCTTCCTTAACCCTTCTCAGTGATATAAATTAGACAGAACATCAGGGGGAAACAACCGAGGGAACACGACTCAGCCCTGTCAGACTTCAGTAGGAGGTGACTCCCTCCTAAGTAATCAGCACCAACATGCAAAGGTGCAGCATTTCCTTTTATTTCCTCCAGATACACTCAGCATAGAAAGGCCTAATCCCAAAAGTCCTTGCATCCCAATGCTGAGACTTATATTTACAAGCATGAGCTGTAAATCAGGCAGGCAGAGGAGTCATGGAGTTTACTTTTAATTTCCTTCTGCCTACCCCTCCCATCCCCACTTTACATTTTTTGGATGCAGTTAGCAAGGAAAAAGAGGATGGGAAGAAATACCTTGTGTGACATCTGAAATGCTCCAGAAATTTCATTTTTAAGAGCTTTAATTTTAAAGGATCATGACAAATACAGGGGGTGATGCTTACAGAGTGACTTTTGGGTCCAGGCTGCTCACAGCACCCAGAAATCAAATCAGGCTGAAGGACCGAAGTTTGCAGCAACTTGCAGGATTTTTATAGAGACTGTCAAAACAAGACTAAATATGAAATTCTGCTGAATCATTGCTGATCAAGACATCCTTCACTTTGCCTCTTGCTGGTCTCCCACTCTCCACTGCCCCCATCCCACACTAAAAACACCAAAAATAAAGAGACACTTCTGGTCTCACCTGAATTTTGTTGAGAAAGACACAAATCCCTGGAAACCATAGGAGGGAAACTCTCCAGGAGTATTTGTGTCTGTTTTGGGCAGTGGGGAGAGCACATGGGTTGTTCTGTGCAACCCCTTTCAGCTGCCGTGATCGTGGACAGGTTCTGAGACTGAACCATCAAATCAATTCAATCCCTGTTAAATTAAAGTTTTCTGAAGGCACTGTGGTTCACCTGTTTGGTACAGATGGCAGAGCGGCTGAAAAGATTCCATTCTGAAGGGAGAAAAATGTCCAGTGTGCAGACCAGAGACACTTAGGGCAGTCCACTGCCTCCCTGGGGTCTGGGCTAAAGATGCGAAAACTACCAATCCTGCTACAACCCCTCAGATTATTGTCCATTATTGATGTATCTATATATCTATATATCGATATATCGATATATCTATATATCGATATAGATATAGATATAG
>VYXD01002664.1:119673-132347 GCA_013397195.1 Hylia prasina
ATATAGATATATAGATATAGATATATAGATATAGATATAGATATAGATATAGATATAGATATAGATATAGATATAGATTTTTATTTTTAATTTATTTTTTTTTTGCTAGATAGCAATGAAGTTGCAATAAAAAGAACAATCAAGAGACTTCAAGGGCTTGGGATGACTGATTAAGGGATCAGGAGCACAGGCAGTGTTGTCCCCAGTCCTCCCAGGAGGCTGAAGTGGGGTGGGGCTTCTCCCAAGTAACAAGCAATGGACAAGAGGAAATGGCCTCAAGTTGCACCAGGGGACGTTTAGGTTGGATATTAAGGAAAAAAAAATCCCAAAAGGGCTGCCCAGGACAGTGGTGGAGACACCATCCCTGGGAGATTTAAAAGATGTTTAGAAGTGGCATTTGGGACATGGTGTAGTGGTGAGTTTGGCAGTCAGATCAGTGGTTTGAATTCATTATCTGAAAGGTATTTTCCAATCTAAACAATTCTATGATACTATAATTCCTCAAACTCACTGGATTTGTGGCTAATTCCTAAAATTGGTCAGCCAAAGAGACAGTAGCTGCTGCCTTCACACACTGGTTTGGCAGATGAAGTTGAATTTTTTCCTACATGAGGAAATGTAGCCTTTTCAAAGAGCATGCAAGAGCTCTCAGTGCTGTATGATATTTAAAGTTGCTCCTCCTCAACACCAACAGATATCTGTGTTCTCACCACTTCCAGGAGAGCAAAGAGTCTGCCAAGAACCATGAGAGGGGCAAAATGAGCAAAGATCCCTTTTGCAGCCAGCAATAAATAATTTTTGAGAACATCAGCACATGCTAATTGAAGTCTCCAGCAGTCAGCTCTGAGCACTGAATCCCTTGTGCACATCTGTCTCAGGCCCACCACACCCACAAATTCATCTTTTAATCCCTCAGCACCAAGTTGTCTGACACAACTGAATCCACCTGTAGGTTTTCCCCAAGGTGTGTTTCATGTGTACAAGCATGGAGAAGATCTTTCCCCCCTGCCCTCATCCTGTTGCCTCATCTTCACCTCCGAAAATTTTTCAGAGGGCAAGAAGTCCTCTGTCTCTGACAGTGCAATCAGGGAGACAGTCTGCTGTTCAGCATCTTCTGATAAAGTCATGATATCTTGGGTGAAACTTTATATCCCAGCAAGCCCCCCTGTAGGGACGATCTGCCTTCAGTTACAAATGATGATCAGTATTTTCCTTGAGCTTCATCCAAGCTGAGAGGATGAACACGTGTTTTCTGAACAGGAACATGCTCCCTCTGCCTCACAATTCGAACACGGGGAGAAAAATTAGAAGCTAATTTTGCCAGATCTTGTATTTGGATCTCTCATCCCAGCACAGTCTGAAGAGAATTGGGTACGGAAGTGCGGAACAAGCAGCGTTTAAATCCTGGCACTGATCCTGACTCTTTCCCAGGTCTTAAGAAAGGCATTTACATTTCTATGGAGCTCCACCGGCAGAAAAACAATCCATAATGTCTCAGTTTTTCCAGCTGTGAAATGGGAATAGGAGCACGGTGGGAAATCTGTGGCAGCTTTTATCCCTCATGGGAGAGCTGACAAGGAAAGATGAAACTCAGGAACATTTGTTCCAAAAATCACCAGCTCCAAAGGCATGGTTTAAAATAAGCAGATGTTTGTTATTGTAGGTACAGCAGAGAATCATGGAATGGTTTTGATTGTAAAACACCTTGAAGTTCATCCAGTTTCAATCCCCTGCCATGGGCAGGGACACCTTCCACTATTCCAGGTTGCTCCAAGCCCCATCCAACTTGGCCTTGGACACTTCCAGGGATGGGGCAGCCACAGCTTCTGTGGGCAACCTGTGCCAGGGCCTCCCCACCCTCACAGGGAAGGGGTTTTTCCTAATAGCTGATCTAAACATGCTCTTTCAGTTTGAAGCCATGGAAAAGTTTAAAACCTGGATGGAAGGAGGTCTTAGACATTCACAAGAACACTTCGAGGGAACCAGAAGAATCCCGGCAGCTTAGTAAAAGATGTTACAAGTAAAATTACAAAAAAAGCTGTCTGGACATGTGTTGATCTTTGATTTAAAATCCTTCTACCACTTATCCTTCAACAGCAATACCTTAGTCTTAAATTAGAAGATATTTGAACTTTTTTCTTTATATCAATGAGTCCACATTTTAAAAAAATAAGGATTTTAATGCCAACCTGAGAAAACTACATCTGCATTCCAGTTATTGTTGGACAAGAGAGATGTGAATTCTTCTGAAATGTGACTCTGGTTGCATGCCTGCATCCAAATCACAGAATCAAAGGACGGTTTGGGTTGGAAGGGACCTTAAAGATCCTCTTCTTTCCACCCCCTGCCATGGGCAGGGACTCCTCCCACTCTCCCAGGTTGCTCCAAGCCCCATCCAACCTGGCCTTGGACACTTCCAAGGATGGAGAAGACACAACTTCTCTGGGGAAACCCTCTGATGGCACATAGACCTACTGGACACAGGGTCACCTCAGAGGACTTCTCTTTCAGGGACACCCATCTTTCTGATGAATAAAATATCCTATTTCCCCAAATAAATGACAAATGTGGTTTGAACAGAGGAGCAAAGCATGAATTGCATGTGGTGACAATGGATGGAAGAGGAGGGAGAGGGGGGCTGACTCAGGAGCTCACACAGGCAGGGAAATAGAGGAGTTTTGTCTTTAGATTGAAGCAAGATTAACACATGAACTTTTGGTAGCCCTCAGTGGTGCAGTCAAAGGAGGTGGAGAGATAATGGGATCATGAGATCACAGGATAATTCAGATTTGAAAAGGCCACAGGAGTGCTCAAGTCCTGCCTCTTCCTCACAGCAGGACCAACTCTGAGGTCAGACCAGGTTGCTCAGGGGTCTAGCTGAAAATCTGCACTGAATGAAATATAATATAATACTAAAATTTGCAATTCTCCGTAGTTCCTAGGTGAGTCTTAATAGTCTTTCTGCCTCAAGTGAGCTGTCTGAGAGCCTCAGTACAGAAGGGGAGAGGTGACTTCAGTGCAGAGAAGGAAATGACAACCAGAGGAGACACTCTGGGTAGATAAATGGTGAACAGGGTGGTGGGGATAGACAGTTCTGTAACATCCTCTTTCATAAAGGAGCAATTAAAAGTATTAAAGAACACCTGAATTTAATGAGCCTGCATAGTGCAGAGGGCATAAACTAATACTGCCTTTGTCATCAGCCTCTAAAATTTGACATTCATTGTTAACAATGTTAAGAATGTGATTTTCAGTCTAATTTCTGTAAGGATGTGGGAGAATATTCCTGTCAAAGATAATTTATAAAGGACCAGGCACCTTTTGGTAAATGGGAGGGAATGGGAACTGATCTTGCTGTGAAATGTGGATTTCATTGTCCTTCTCGGTCATCTCTTCCCTTGTTACCTCTGTGGGGTCTTTTCAATATCCTTGGTTCACTTCCCTCTCTGCTGAGCTCTTCTGAGGGAGGGCTGACTCACTCTCCAGTGGGTTCCTGAGATACTTCAGGGCTTTGCCAACAGGAACTTTTATATTTCCATGACTTCAGACTCACCTGCTGTTATTCCCCCTATCTTGACTGGAAAAATTCTGATTTCCCTACCCAAAATAATTAAAAAGAAAGCACAGCATTCAGTTCAGGAAGGTAAGAAGTCAAACCTGCAGGGACAGCTCTTTTGAGCACTGCTAGAGGATCTCAGCTGCTTGATGGGCTATTGATGTCAATTGTTATTAATTAGCATCACAGAACTAGAGAGCGAACTGCTCTAACCTAAGTGATAGGTGAGAGGGGTAATTCCCCTTTGGGGCAGCAAATCACAGCCACAAAAATTGCTGTGTGGATGAGGCATTTGATGTTTGTATTGTCTGTGCTAACAGAAATAGGGGCAAGATATTACCTTTGGGACACTCATCATCTGGTGACAAAAACTTAGGCAAAAGTGCAGTAAATGGAGGAGGAAAGTAACATATTCTTTTCACCAAAGAATTATTAACACTTAAGCAGGAGATTTGTAGAAGCTGAACAATTATTTCACCACCAGCACTGGAGATGTCTCTCTTTCCAGCTCTCTGCCTTATCAGTGACCATTGACAGGTCATACACGAGACTTTAACTCAGCTCAGTTTCCGTGGATATAAATATGCAGATGTGTCTTCCTAAAATTCAGATTGTTAGCAAATTATGTGTGTCTCAGCACTATTTTCTCCTTCTGCAGAGGAAATACTTCACTTTTAGTAGGTTCTAAAGTCCACCCCTATTCAGCAAAGCTGTTAAGACACACATAAGGGATTTGCTGAATCCAAGCTTTCATTACTGCCTTCTTCATAGTGCATGAAGGAATAGTGAATGAAGGAAAGGGTTTAGGGCAAGACTCTCTGACACTAACAGTCTTTGGATAAGGCACTGGGAATGTAAGTGAGAAACGGAAAATTATCTCTAGCACACAGTGGAAACCTCTCCAATTTAGTTAAAAACACTTCACTACACACAGTTTAGTCATAAGGTTGCACCTGAGACATGAGAAATTGCCTAGGGCTAACAGAGATTTGTGATATATTCCTGAAACCTCACTGTCTTGCAAAGGGATATCCAAGACTGTACATGTATCCCTGATGAAACACTGATTGCAAAAATATACAAGCTCTAAGCATTTCCATAAGGAGAGGAAGAAATACAGTTTTAGCCAGGCAAGAAGAAAAAGTTTGGACTTTTGCATGTAGCCATAGCAAAAGTGATGTGTGAGCAGAAGGGAGATGATGAGAGAATTTTCACAATGTGTTACCCAGTGGTATTTCGTCTCTTGCCTCTCTGGATGTACTGGGATTACAGAATTGATGGATGTGTATTGATATATTTATAACAGCAGCACTCAATAAAGAGTGGAAAAATGGAAAGAGAAGGAAATACAGCGTGTGATGTGTTTGCTGTTTTAGTGATAGAATCTGAGGGAACAGTCTGAAGCTGTGTCAGGAGAGGTTTATGTTGGATATCAATAAAATATTCTTCCCCCATAGGGTGGTTGGGCACTGAACAGGCTCCCCAGGGCAGTGGTCACAGCACCAGCCTGACAGAGCTCAAGGAGAAAAGCTCTCAGGGACTCTCAGTGGGATTTTTGTGGTGTCCTGTGCAGGGCCAGGAGCTGGACTGTGTGATCCTTGTGGGTCCCTTCCAGCTCAGGATATTCTGTCATCCTCATAGAACCCCTGAATCTAAAATGAATGAAGCTTTTCACACCTGCCTGGTGTGACAGTGGTGGTTTGAAAGCTACATGCTAAAGATATGCAGATGAGAGTGGTTTTGACATGAAGGGAAGTCCCTTATAGCAATGCAGGAGTGTTGGAGGCCACAGGGGCACAGAGAGGGAGGCACAGCCAAATCAATATTCAGTGGAAATGGCCAGTGAAGGATTCCACTGGGATAGGCTGCTCTTTGTTCTCCAGACTTGCTAAGGCTTCTCCACTTTTTCCAAGAAGCCAGCTGCTATTTTCATGTACACATCATTTTGCCCTCAGGCTTGCACAGTTTCCCACAAAATTCACCCTTAATTTACCTTGCTCTTCCTCTTCCCTAAATGCCAATGAAGATTAGAGGAAATTTTTGTGATCAACTCATAAATCAATAGGGCTGCAGCTGTACAAGGACATGGGAAATGCCTGTTGTCAGGCACTGAAATTGCACTTCATTGCATGCACATCATTAAATCTCCTTACCCTCTGAACAGTGCGGCTGCACCAAAACTGCCTCTAGAAAACATTGCCTCTCAAACTGTGTCAGTAACAGGGTAAGCACTGGCTAATCTGGGTCAAAAGTGTGTCAGGATATGCTTAACAGTTAAAAAGTGTAATGAGCAGGTTCTAGTGTCTTTGGTGAGTTTAATTTACTGGTGCAGAAATTAACTAGAAAATTTTCATCAGGACTTGTACGCTCTGAATTGCATCCATGGGGCTTTTTACACATTTCTTCCGTTCATCTCTGGTACAACACCAAAATCTTATGTACAGTCTTCTGCTGCAGGACTAAAGAACTAACAAATGGGAAAAAATTGAGAAGAGAGCACTGAAGTGTCTGAAAAGCCAGGGAGACCAACTTGTGAAGAGGAGGATAACTGCTAGCATTTGAAGAGTTTAAAAGCCAAAGAGGAAGAAGAATTATTTGCAGGGTCCAGCAGAGTCTCACAAGGTGTAAAAAGCTGAGAATGAGAAAGGGATCTTTAGCAAGAACAGAGGGAAGCATTTCATCAACACCGAAGCCTGCTGGACCGTGAAATAGTCTCCCGAAATAAATGGTAGCAGTCCTGCAGCTCGGGTCATTCTAAATTAGACTGGGCAGGATACTGGAGCTGGTTCTTTAGGGAACAACTCAATACCAGTCCCAGGGATGGCCATGTCAATCTGGCAGGCAGCTCTGCAGCTCAGGATAATTAGGGTCCCCAATGCTGTCATGAGGAGAGCTTGACACTCACACGGGGCCAGATCGTTCACAGATGGTGCTTGTCATGATCTTGTGTTATTTATACATTACTCTGAGTCAAAAAGCCTCTGTGAAGAGACAGCCTGAGACCTCATAAGTCAAAGCCCTGGACTATTGAAGCTGATGAAAGGTACAAAATAGCTTGCACTAAACCCTCTAAACTGCAACCATCAGTGAGAGATTTTACCGAAAACACCCCTCAGCAAGAAATGATACGTAGTAATGAGGGAACAAGGAACATGTTTGAACTAACAAACACACTCTGCCAGACTCTGTGGGGCTTTCTTTTGTTTTATTTATTGTGCTTCATTTTCTGTCTGCCTACAAAGGCTTGAGTGACAGTCATGGAGGCTGGCATCTATCACTTCTCTTCAAAACAGATAGGGAACAAACATCAACATTTCTCAACAACGACCCAGAGGGAACAACCTCTCCTAAAAATAAAAGCATTTTCCTCACACCTGTTGCCACAGCCTGTCCATCTTTCCTTCCTTTTTTTTGCCAGGGGATGCATCAACTAAAATGCAGTTTCTGGGATGTGTTTTGCTTTCTTCAGGATATCATGGAATCACAGAGTGGTTTGGGTTGGAAGGGACCTTAAAGATCATCTTGCTCCAACCCGTGTGCCAGGGGAAGGGACAGCTCCCACTCTCCAAGGTAGGAGAATGTCCACTCTGTGGAAGCAGAGCATGGGGATGGGAAACTACTGTGAGAGAGGAAAAGGGTTGGTGGACCATACTGGAGGAGTTTTTCCTCATTTCTCTTTCTCACCATCCCTGGGGAAGCTGTCTGCATGGGGAGGATCACAGGAGACTTTCTGAATCTATACAGCATTTAGAATCTTTTTTTTTATAGGTCTTTCCAGTCACCAGCTCAAAATCTGTGAAGTTCCCCATTCAGTGCTTATCCATTTCTTCTCAAGCTTTTATTTATCTCCTCCCATTTTTCAGCTGACCACAGGTGCAAATGAAAGGCATGGGATGGCAAATTATATATATTATATGTATATATTTGCTGTGACAGAGCTTGTGCCAGCACTGAGCACTGACAATGCACATTACAGTTCAGCTCATGTATTTCTGATGGCACATTTTACAGTGCTATATATAAAGTTGTTATGGCATCTATTATTCACTGCCAATACAGTTCAAGTTAAAATAGGTTTTATATAACAGTTCAAAGCAATATTTTAAGAAATAACACTTGTGTCAAGGCTGCTGTGTCCTACCAGATTTTGACATTTCCAAGCAATAAAGATCTTTATCCAAAATGTAAGATTTTGGCGAGACATCTCCCTTGCAGACGTCTCTGGTTTTAATCTGCAAGCAATAGCAAAAGGAGCACATTTAAATAAAATGAACAGCCAGGTGAACTTTTGACTTGGCTGTTATCTGTCTACGTGGAAACTGTGAATTGCAAAGTGCCTCAAGGGATGTTCCTGACAGAGAACAATGTCCCATTAACCCAAACCTCTGAAGAGATTTTGGAAAACACACAAGTGGGAAAAAGTCATTGGAACATTAAGAAAATGTCTATTATAGGCACAATTTTATATCTGTTTTTCAGGACACAAGATAAGAGAATTTATTTCCTTATTTCTTCAGCAACGAAGATGGTTTTTTCTTGCAAAAAGGGCAATTTCAGCATCTCTTAAAAAAAAAGTCCCATGACTGGTACCAGCACCATGAGCTTCTCTAAAGTTGTGTGTAATCAGAAGATGTGATGTTTTTTAAATTTCTCCTGTGCTGCTCAAAATCTGCATGTTTCTGGTGCTGGATATGCAGCAACATGGAAAATCCCAGTGAGACCAATCTACTTGCACAAAACAAGTTCTGCACAGCTCTGTTCTTCATTCTGGTCCCCAAAGAACAAAGGACAACAAATGCTATCAGATTGGCAATAAATTTACTTTATTAGTTATGTTTGACAGTGTCATTTTAACCTCCTTGGCTACTCACTGGTTATGAAAACATACTGGAAAAAAGGTTGTTGTGGTGACTGTGAGCTCAAGAAATCCACAATTTCTACTGAAAACAGGGAAGTTTTAATGTGCAAGATGAGTCTTTTCACAGGAAATATGCTCATGTGGGTCAACAAACAGAAAAACAAAACGCAGTGAAAATTATTTAAAAGCACCATCTGCTTACTCAAGTACAGCTGGGGAGAGGAACAATGCTGTCCAAAAAAACTCATTTTCATTATATTTCTTTCAAAAGAGATGTTAAGCAAAATACCATTGGTCCTAAATATTTTCCCCCTGAGGAGAAATGTTTAAGCTACATTTGAAATAATGTTTGTGGAATGCAGTCCTCATTAGAGGATGAACAGGGATCTTTGAGAGCAAAGCAAAATGGATAGAGGAGATGGGGAAAAAAACAGGTAAAAAGAAAGTGCACACATTCTCAGCAAGCAAAAGCCTAAACACTAACAACTTAAGCTGACTAAATCATTAATTGCATAAACTAAACTATTCAGAGGTAAGTTCATATTAGGCAGAAAGGTATGCAGGATAAAATCAATAGATACAAACTCTGCACAACACATAAACATAGATTTGTTTTAATTTTAAAGTTATTTAAGATTGTGATTGGGTTCACTCCACCCTCCTAAACTACTCCACCACGGCCACATGGTCCTGTGCAACTTTGTGCAGAGACATCAGATTGTGGCACAGAAATGGGATTTAACCAGCAAAACAAATAAAGATCTCTCCAAGGAGACACACCTGCATGTCTTGACTTTCCAAAGCTGGTGTGCTGGAGGCTGCCTTGGGGGTTGTCATTCCCTACTGCCTAATGGACAACTACTAAATGTGGGGATTTTTTTCCCTGGGGAGGACAGGGGCAATGAAACTAAAAAAGACAAACTAAAAAACTAAAAAAGGGTAAGACCATATTTCAAACAAAAGGGATCACAAAACCACAGAACCACAGAATGGCTGAGGCACCACAGTGGGGTCATCTGCTCCAACATCCCTGCTCAAGCAGGGTCATCCTAGACAACATGGCACAAGATTCTACTCAGTCTGTTCTTACGTATCTCCAGTGAGCTGGTGATGTTGTTCACAAGATCATTTCAGAAATACATTTGCTACCATCCCTCCTGAACATGAAAGTGCAGGAACAGCCGAAAACATGCACGTTCTTTGCAACAAAGTTCCCTACAGTTCGTCCTGCTGGATGCACTGAAATCCCTCAAAGTGCAAAATGACAATTCACAGCCAAAGATACTCAGTGTGAGAATATTCTTTGACTCTGTCACCCCTAGTAATGGACACAAGTCCACAAAGCTCATTCATCTCTGCTGAGTGAACCACAACAGAAATTAGACAAACACTGACCTTGACCTTCTTCTATAAAACTGTCAAAATTTCTGCCTTGGAGAGCTGAGTCATATGAGGCCATCACTGTTTGCAAACAGAGGTCCCAACTTCAAAGCACCAGGCTCCAGCAGGAACTTTTGTCCCCTTTTTGCACTGTTAACTCAATCATAATTTCTGCTGTAATGTAACCCAGAATCTATCCTGATAAAATTAGCCCAATCCAATTAAAGGACAAAGTACAGCCCTTAATTAAATGTTCTGATTATTCTGAAGCCCTCTTTTTTTTGGTTCATCTTGAGTTTAGTTCCGTAAAAGCATACAAATTAGGAAGGTTTAACATGTTCTTGTTTCACCCATCTATTGCTTAAATTCAACTAACAAGAGTTTCCCAAAAGCAAAAAAAGGAAAGTATAAAAAGAAAAATGTGGGATGCTTAACTTATTCAGGCCTCTTTTTGTTCCATTTATTGCGTATTTTTACAGTGCATTTGAAAAAAAAATAAAGGGAATAAAAATAGTATGTCCTCTTTCAACTACATCAAGAATGTCCAAATACTTTGATACAACAAAATATTGAATAATTTGAAAAGGTTAACAAGTTATTTCCTTTAGTCTACCTATTATTCTCTCTAATGGTAAAGCTGAGTGTTTTTTTGCCTGTGACAAATTTCAGGTTTGCGTGCACTGAAGGAGTTGTTTTGCTGCAGAACCCAGCTCAATTAAAGCACCTCACCACAGACTCTGCTCTGGAAGACTCACTGGGAAGAACCCAACCATTAGCTCATGAATATTAATTAACTCTTGTCATTTTCATTCCAAACCATACGGATTTCCAGTTTTCCTTCTATCACTGATTCCCATGTTTGGAAATCCTTGATGATCTCCCCCGTTTTTAGCGACGCTGTACTGGCAGCAATGCAAATCAGCGTTTCCTTCATGTTGAGCAAGGCACAACACAAGGATTGTGTACTCCCAGCTCACAAGACCGTGGTGGGAGGAGGTTACTGACCTCAATTTGCTGAATGGCCTCTTCCCGCTGGCGGATGGCTTCCAAATCCTCCTCTGTGATTTCCGAGAGCAAGGCTTGGTCCTGGCCCTGGTTCTGCCACACGCCATCGCCTCCGTTAAAGATCTTCTCATCATCAGGCAGGTCAGAGAAGGGGGTCTTAGGGCTCTGCTGAGATGGGAGAAGAGAAAAAAAGCAAAGCAACTGTAAAGTTTTACCAGTTTTATACAGGTTTAGTGTGGGGAAAGAAAATATTCATATAATGGATGGCATAAACAGTGGTGAAAATGTGAAGAGGAGAAAAGTAAATTACATGAGAGGAAATATTTCAAGTCTCTAGGACCTGAAGTCAGATCTCCTGAGCTACTTTTGGGCTCCAGTAACCAACTTTAATTTTCCACAGTTCTGACAGAACAAAACATTGATGTGCAGCTGAAAAATAAAGCATTTATCTTGTTTAACTTCCCTGCAAATTCTTCCTGAATTAGACACTTTCTCAGGCACAGAGAAATCCTGCTCATCTGTCTTGAAGACTTTATGATCCAACCTGCAACACTCAAAATTCCAATCCTCTCCATTTATGAGATAAACAGCACAGTTTAAAAAAGGGGAAATCACTGCAGCAATGTAAGTGCAGAGTGATCAGCTTTAGTAACCCACAGGTTCATGGTGTTCACTCTGTGGAGCTGACCTGCTTTTTCTGACACATCTGATCACAGTCATAGAATCACAGAATAATTGGGGCTGAAAGGACCTCTAAGATCATCTCATTCAATCCCTGCCTTGGGTAGGGCCACCTTCCACTATCCCAGATTGCTCCAAACCACATCCAACCTGGCCTAGAACACTTCCAGGGATGGGGCAGCTACAGCTGCTCTGGGCACCCCGTTCCAATGCCTCACCACCCTCTGAGGAAAGAAATTCTTCCTAATATCTAATCTAAATATTTCCTCTTTGAGTGTAAAATCATCCACCCATGGCCTATCTGCCTGTTTAATAAGCTTGTCTCCCTCTTTTTTAACAGCCCCTAAACTTCCTTTATAAGCTTCAAGATACCACTTTTTTCTATTTGGGAGCTGGACTTATATTCAGGTCCAGATTTTAAAACTTTGTTCAAGAATCAGTTTGATCTAAACAAAACATAGGGGCAGAGGTTTAACAAGGTCTTCTCTACCCAGCCTTTAGGTTCTGTGTCTGTGTCAGGTTCAGTCCTGACTGGACTTGGAGAATTAACTGACTCAATGTTGGTTTGGAGGCTGAGCTCAAGTTCTAAATTAGAAGGTGCTGTTGAAGGCTCTAACCTTACAACTGCATGAGGACTCCACTTCAAACAATGTTCATGGTCCTCTAACTTGGTCTTGAGCTGAGCTTTGACTCCTAACCAAAAGTTACAATAAAAAAACAACCAAGTGCTTCTGATGCTCTGAAGTTGAAAGAAGAAATGGCAGTCGCCACAGCACATCCTTGACCCAAACATCCCCAAAGCCTCTGAAATCTGTAGGAGAAAACAAGTACTCAGGGGAATGTTCAGTTCTCTGAATCTGGGTTTATCTGAAGCCCAAACACTGAGAGTTGCGCCTGAAAAATAAAAGACTTTGCTGTCTCACTGTGGCTACATCTTCAAAAGTATCAATTCCCCTGAATTCCTGCAGCGTGAACAGGAAGTGAGGCCACGCGGCATTGTCTTGGGTTGCAATATGTAACCAAAAATGTGTATTCTATTTTCCATCTGTTGAAACCAGTTGGGGAGGGTTTTTTTTTCTTTATCTCTTGTATAACCCATTCCTCCTAACTCCAGGGAGGAGGGAGTGGGTGCCTTCTGTTAATGGGCCAACAGTTAAAACCAGCTGTAGCAATGTTCCTTATCTCTCCCACAAA
>VYXD01002664.1:132394-164705 GCA_013397195.1 Hylia prasina
ATTTGTATTTTAAATATTTCTAGTAAAGAACTGTTATTCCTTTTTCTAATAACTTTGCCTGAAAGCCCCTAACTGCAAAATTATAATAATTTTGAGGGAGAGGGTTTACATTCTTCCTTCCAAGAGAAGTTCCAGCTTTCCCTGGAAGATCCCTGTCTTTCCAAACCAAGACAGGCATTTAGATGGAAGGGAACAGGACTGGAGAACTGGAAGGACTGGGAAGACTCAAATCTGGAAATGTTTATTTAACTCTCCAGCTCTGCTTTAACTCTTTAAAAAGTATGCAACTCCTGTATTTAGAAACAAAAAGAATTTTTGCATTTGCCTACACTTAGACTTTGTCTTATGAAATTAATTCATTATTATTATTATTATCACCATATCTTGTTGGAGACAAGGAAAATAACACGTGATGAAGGAACTGGGTGATGGAAGAAGTAGAAGGAAATAGGAAAATCAGCAGCAAACAGCCAAGAATCTTTCAAAATATGAACAGAAGATGAAAATCTTTGACATTAGTGTCTTACTTTGTTTCACCTTCTGCTTTCCAGGGATCTACTGAGAAAGGGTGTGTTACAGGAAGAAAATCATCATTTAAAATTAAGTTAAAGATTAATTTACACTTTATAAGACATATTTTAATAGTATTAAGATACTCTGGGGGTGTTTTATTCTCTAATTATTATGTGCCTTGGACACTAACTTCCCTGGTAGAGTGTTTCAGTGCCAAAAGAGTGTATTAATGGACTCTGGAAAAAACCCTTGGGGTATTCTAATGTTTCATTTAGTGACAGAGGTGTTCTCTCATCTTCACCAGTGGGCCCAGATGAGCAGAGACAAACTGTACATGGCCAAGTGGGCTGGAAGATCCCAAGAATCTGCCTTATGGAGACACAGGAAAAGTGTTCTGATGAAATTTGTGTGCTCTGGTCACAGCAAGGACACTGCACCAAGGACCTCTATGCCCATGAATGGACACTCAAAGCCATGCTTGTCCCTTGCAGGTATGAATTTCAGTGGGAAGACAACAAATTTACAAGTGTTCAAATGTTTCCTGTTCTGGTGTGGGAGCACAGGGATAACAGGAGAGGCAGCAACCAGCTCTTCAGATTGAGTTAGTCCATGGAATAACACAAATGTACCATAAATATACTTTATCTTGGCCTGTGTCAACTTTGTCATCCTCAGTTGCTGGGCCTGGTATCTGTAAATAACACGTCCTCCCTGCAAATTACTCAGAAAGCACATTGCAAGGGCTGCTGCTCAGTCATCTTTTAGAAGAAAACCAGCTATCCATATGTTTAAATAGGTAAAGGTCTAGACACAGATCTTTTTCTCTAAACAAAGTAGTGGCCTAAATTAATTTCAGGGCTGCTGAAGGCAATTACATGTGTTTGCAACCTTAACATCTTCTGAAAAAATCCAACCATGGCTGCTGAATGAGCGAATCAGTAAAACAACAGGATGCAGAGGGCCTGATATTTCCTTCCAGACATAAAAATGGCTCCATAATAATGTTAAATACAGTCACCACAACCTGCTATCAGGGTCTGTATGCTGTGCTAACAAAAAAAGTGATTTCTGCGCTGTCCATAGTACTGAGCTCCTCATTTCTGTGATAAAGTGAAAAAATCTTAAATCTGAAACTGTGAAGAAATCTAATCACTTCTAATGCCTCTGATTGAAAGCTGCATATAGCCAGGCTTATCAGTGCTCTTCATTCCCTTCTGAGTAATGTTCATTGCCATGTCTGACAAAACATTTTATTTATAGCAAGAAAAGATCAGATGGAGGGCACTCGCTGAGCCTCCATAGATAAAGTTCCCTTTGACACTGCACTGGAAGGGGCCATAACTCCCTGTACAGGCATTTCCACAATAAATTTGATTTAGTACCAAATTTTATGCCCTGTGAATCTCTGTTTAATTTTCTGTCGGATTTCCTTTCATAAATTGTTAATTGGATGTGTTTGAAGTTGTTCTTTTGTTGAAATTTGCCTCTGGCAGATTTTTGTCAAGATCTATACAAAGTATAAAGATACTTTGTCAAGTATCTATAAACTGAACTCTGCCAATGAAAAAAAATTATAGCAGAGAAAAAGTTGAGTATATCTGATATGCTCAGTAGTTCTTTTGAAACTAAATCCTTAGGACTGAGGGTCATACCATGCTGTTGTTCATCATATCTGAAAAATTATGCCCAGGCACAACATTTTTCTTGTTGGATAAAATCTTTTCACCAGGATAAAATCGTTGCTGCTTACAGCTACATTTTTTTATCAGATTTATTCTACCAATGGGGAGATGCTATATGCAGCTGCTGATAGGGAAAAAAAAATAGGAAAAAAGGTTTTATCTGGATGGTGACAGCTTCTGTCAGTGCCTGTACTTTATCAGTAGTAAAATCTTTGCCTCAGAAGTTGCATGTCTGAGACCCCTCCAAAAATAACCCCCTCCCAACCTTGGCCCTGCCTCACTTCCCATTTGTCTATCAGAACGTGCAGAATATCACAAATTTGACAATGCTTGTCACACAGAATCACCAAGCAAGGGATTGAAATGACCTCTCTTCTGGCTCCCATATGGTCTTTATTCCACAGAGAAGCAGAAATCTGATGGGAACTCCAGCTAACATCACACCAACCAGCCCTCACAGTCCATCTTCAGAAGGTTGGGAGTATCCTGTGACAGAGAGAGTGTCCTGGCACCTCCCAGTCCTGTATCTCTTTTTTACATCACTAACTTCAGTGATGTGACTCCTGATTGCCAGTTACGAGACTGTTCCCTCACCACAAACTCAGGGCATGAAATACTGACTGGAGATGGATGAGAAATGTCTTTTAGTGCCAGGGAAATGTTTAGTGATTTCAAAGGAAAATTTCCTCTCCAATCCTCCCCAAAACCCAAAGATATAGACAAAAATTATACAACAGAGACAAATAGGGATACACACACACTCCCTCCAGCTCAGGTTAGTACAAGACGGATAATAAAGGTGAGAAATACGATGGACTTCTCACAGTCTTGCCAAAAAATAGCTGTAAGAGTTGATGTAAATAACCAAGGTTTCTTGAAGCTGGATTTACAGACTGTCCACCAGGTGAGTGACACCACAGAGACAGGAGAATGAAGGGCTGAGGAAGACACTCACAAATTCTACTTTCAACCTCGACATGAAGAGAGTTGAGAAGGGAACTTGATTAAGCCTGGAATGAGACAACATAAACCCATTTCTACACCCCCTCCTTCCACTCCAAACTCCACCAGGCTTGTGTTCTGGGGAGGAGGGTTTAATTTCTGTGTGTGAAAGTTTGGGAAGAGGATACAAACACAATATCTTGGGATGGGTGTGGCAGAGCTGTTGTCAGAGGGGGGAAGGGGACCAAGAAGCTGGAAAGCGGCCCTTGGAAAGGGATCTGAGGGTCCTGGTTGACAGCAAGTTCAGTTTGAGCCAGCAGTCCCCCACTTGGACTGAAAAACTAATTCTGGAGAGTAAGAAGGAGCACAAGTTCCTTTTTCTCTGACCATTACTCCATTCACACACACATTTCAAGCATCTGGAGCATCGCTGGGCTGTAAGGCCCTGGAGATGCCTCTGATATGCACAGCACCATTCACAAATTCCTTGTTACCTCCCAGTTTATAGGAGCACAGGTAAAGCCAGTCTCACTTCTCTGAGCTAATTTTGTACTACAGACTGCAGGCAGCTCCAAGGAAATCTTCTGCAACCATGAAGAAAGAGCATTTCAGAGCTTTTATGCGACTCAGGGAGCGAACCTGAAGGAAGGTTGCTCTATCTTCCCCAATCTCCAGAAGTCTGCTGCACCTCTAGCAGGGATATGGCCAGCTCCAGCAGCAACCACCACACCTCCCACAGCTCCTGCAAACTCTCACATCTCCTTGGGTAACATTTGGCTCTGGCTCTCAAACCAAATGCAAATGCAGAGATGTTTATCTCTTGCTTTATAGTACATATAGACACATAAACAGCCTTTATGAGGATCTCCTATTCTCAGCAGCATCCAGGCTCAGAGATTCACATTTTATTGCGTGTAGAATAATGAGGCTGGAGTGTCTGCATTAGAGATCAATAAAACACCATGCATAGAGGGCCACAGTGCAGAGCACTGCTGGAGTTACTCTGCCTGACACATTTTTAATCGCAGGTTGGCACTGCAAAGCTGCCTGGGACAAAAATGACACAGAGCAGCCAGTTTGGCCTGACTGTCCCCAAATACAGCCAGGTTAAGGCTGACAGATAAATTGGATTAGATGATCACTCTCAAACCATCCTTCCAAAACAACTAACCTTGCAGGCTCAATGAGATTTAGAGCTGTACCATGCCAAGCAAAAGCCCAAAGCAATTACAGGTAGAAAGGCCTCAGGCAGACGCAGAACAAGCAGCCTGGGACTTCTAAATCTTTTAGAGGAGAGAAATAGTGATATTACAATTTTGCATTATCTTTCATACAGAAGATCACAGCAGTGATTGGTAATCTGAGCTCTGCTGTTTTAGGAGAGGAGCTTCCCACAACAACTGGGAAAGAAATGCATCACAAGAAATCACAAATTAACCACTGCCTGCTCTTCCTTTTCACTCAAAAAAGGCCAAATTTAAAATTACCACAACAAGGACAACTTTCAAGTGAAATGTGTTGAATCCTTCCTGCATGCATCATTGACACGGCCAAATACAGAAATGGATTCAGCATTTTCTTCAACTTATGCAAATTTGATTACTCTGCACCAATGTAGCATGAGAAAAACCAGGATGGGGAAATTAGCATAAAGGGAAGGGTTGAAGTGCATTTTTATTTAAATTAACCAGAATATTTCACGTTTCTCTCTCCATGCTTGATCAAGGTGTTTACTTTTGAATGAAAAGAATGTGAAATTGAGCAAGAACCACCATTTCCACCAGTCTCCTACTACAGAATCTGCAGAAACTACTAATTTTAGGGAAAATGTATTAACAGATAGTATTTTGCTAGTTTGCTTTTCAGCATTTTGAAATTTATGCATTCAGGCCTCTTCAGTCATGAGGACTGAGAAAATCTTTTCAGTTTCCTGGAACTGGAAGAGACTTAGTAACAGAGTACCTAGTTCATACCTCCTACTGTTTTCCTCTTCTTTAGCTTGCCTTCAAGACTTTATTACTTCACCAAATTCATTCTAAGCAATCCTGACCTCATCACCCAGGGCTGCTTGAGTTCAGAGTCGATCTTACTGTACTCAGGGTGGGAGAATTAAATGACCTGTCTGTGGTAGATGAAGAAAAAGAAAATAAGCCAGGGGCCCGAGGTTTAGCTCTCTGATAACTGATGTGCTTTTAAGAAGCACAGCACATTTTCTCCCCACAGTGAAGACCAAATTTAGGAGGAATGCCCTTCCTACCAGGCTTAGATGGTGGGGCTGACACTCACATTTTGCTCATGGAGATCATCTGCTTCTAGGTCAAACTTCACTTGATCGTGAGGGCTACGTTTTGCCATGTATTTTCACCTTGTGTGATTGAAGGAAGAAGCAGATTGTTCTGTTCCTATTTCCAGTCCTTCTCCTTCATTTTTTTCCTCTTGATTTGGTAACTTTATCTACCATGCAAACAGAGAGTCCCACGGCGATGTGAGTGAAACAAAACAGTGTCAACAAAGAGAGGCACACATCCCTCCTCTCTGTAACCCAACATGCTCTGCTTCTCAAACACATTTCCCTGAATGACTTCAGCCTGACTGAGCCCATCCTTCCCAAAGCCTGGGCTGCCACCAGCTCCAGGTGGCACCTCCATATACACAGAGCAAGTGGGTAAACGTTCCTGTAAGGCTGTCAGGAAGGAGAGCATGCACCGGTGTTGTTACAGCACCACAACACATTCCTAAGGCTGCTCCTGCCCTTTCCTGGCTGTCTGTGTTATACTCTCAGCATTCTCTGTCTCTGCACATCTCTGCTGGCACCAGGTTTTGGCTGGCAGTGCTGTCTGAGAGCTGAGCTCTGCGCTGTCCCTGGATCCTGGTGCAAGGCAGAGAATCCCTGCTCGCAGCTCCCTCGCCGAGCAGCTGAAACCTCCAGCACTTGTGCAAATGGCCCATGCTTGAAAGAGCTCACAGACACATCAAGACTGTCTAGAAAGTCTCGTGTTGTCTCTGCCTCCCAACATATGTGCTGCACAGCTGGTGAGCAGGTTCCTGCTAGAAAGGCAAAAAAGAGAGAGAATGAGTCACTGGCTCATCCATTAACACCCATCTAGTACCAAAAAATTTAAAATAGTGAGGAGTCTTTTTTTTTTTTTTTCCCTGGGTTCACACAGAGTTAAAGACCAAATTCAGCTTGATTTCCTGCAGCAGAGACAACTGCTAGCACCGGCACAGTGCCACTCTGGAGCAGTGGAAAGGCAGAAAGATGCTGGAAATAAAAAAAATACGTCTTTCAGAAAAATAGATTGCCTTTGTATTTTGCTTTTTGTTTTTGGGCTGCTCAGCCAGTTTTATTTTTAGAAATATGTTTGACCCCACAGAACTCCATTGGCATCAATTTTTTAATCTCCCTTTGTTCCTGGCCTTTGGCAGGGTTTCAGTGGACTGTTCAGTGTCCAAGCAAATGTTCAGAGCCTGATGTTGAGAACCATTCTCGTTTAGCGACTCTTTAAAAAATATCTGCCCATTTTACAGCCCCTCACTGCCAGGATGTTTCTGTTGCTGCCCAAAAGCCTGACCCCAAACTGGGACAAAAATCAGAGGAATCTTGTCACCACACATCTGGAGGAGCCTTGGAGGGGTGGGGGGTCAGTTGATGGGAATGGGGCTGGGGACACAAGACCAGGTTCCTGCCTCCTGTGAGAGTGGGGGCCCCCTTTGTGGGAGAGAAGGAGGAAAGCAGGAGCTGAGCTTTGAGCAGCAGGGTGGGACAACACCTCGTCATCCCACCACAACTTTTGGCACCATTCACAAGAGAGTCTCATTTTGAATAATCATAGAACCAGAGTAAGCTTTGGGTTGGAAGGGACTTTAAAGATCTCACTCCAACCCCTGAAATAGGCAGAACAATTTCCACTATCCCAGGTTGCTCCAAACCACATCCAACCTGGCCTGGAACACTTCCAGGGGTCCAGGGGCAGCCACAGCCCCTCTGGGAAATCTGTGCCAGGGCCTCACCATCCTCACATTAAATAATTTCTTTCTAATATCCAATCTAGATCTCCCCTGCTTCAGCTTGAGGTCATCTGACCATTTCCTGGCATTCCATCCCTTGTCCAAAGTTCCTCTCCAGCTCTTTTGGAGTCTCTTTAGGAACTGTAAGGGGCTCTGGGGTCTCCCTGGATCCTTCTTTTCTCCAGGCTGGACATCCCCATCTCTCCCAGCCTGTCTCCAGAGCAAAGGTGCTCCAGATTCCTGAACATCTTCGTGGCCTTCTCAAGACTCACTACAAATGATCCATGACCCTCTCATGTTGGGGGGACACAGAATTGATTCCCTGTTATAATCTCCCCATGCTTCAAATATTTATTTTTTTTTCACTTTTCCTCCAAACATCAGATGTTACAGATCAAGGGACACAATCATCCAAGTGGCAATACTGAGATGAAATAAAGACACTTGGAATCAAATTTGATTATAGTGTTGCCTTTTTAAGTGTGCAATCATGGAAGAGCACTGCACAGCAGAGCCCAGTTAGACAGGAATTTTTACAATTAAAAGGATCCGTAGCATTTGTTCCAAAAGAGATACATTCAGCCAAACAGAGATCACATTTTCAACTAAATTGGTGAAATGGCTTCTGTCCCTCTAAGTGTTCCCACTAAAGACCCAAAATATCAACAGAATTTTCCTAGTGCCCACCTTACAGGAGAAGTTGATGTTTCTTTCTTCTGGCCAGTGATAATTCCCACCCAACTCATTCTAATCTCCCCACCTGTAAACAACCTTAAAATATAAGTTTAACTGAAGGGAATGAAACACTTGGCCTGATTTCTGTATGCTCTGACAGCAAGGACTGACATGGCCAAGAGGACATTGTTTTACTGGAAATATTTAACAACAGTCAACCTTATTCAGAGGATGTGAGCTTCAATCTCCAGAAAAATGAAGAGTGACAACTTGAATTTAAAGTCAAATCAAGTCAGAACATTTACTGGTTTAGAGAAAAACACAAGAACAGCAGAAAGAAAATTATATTCTTCCTCGAGAATAGTGATACAGTTATTACAGAGCTAGGCAATGTCTCAGGGAAGAGAAACTAATGTTATTACGGAAATTTAGACACAGAAGTGTATTTGGCACCAAAGTGCCTGCAAAGTGAAATAATGAAAATAAGAAATGTAAACATTGCTAAAGGGAACAAAATCTTGCTTCTGAGTTTGTCCTGGGAGAATGAAATAGGGAGAATTTGGCAGTTTGCTAATTTACCCTGTATAAGTTCTTTACAGGGCAGGATGAAGTGAATTTAACCTTCCAAATGGTGACAAGAAATAGGAAGTTTCAGGGAGGGAAGCTGCAGAGCAGCTTTATTATCCTCAGGTGCTCAGCGCTGTCTCGGTGATATACGCTCACAGAGATGTTAACCTTTCCTCATTCAGTCCCACACCACCCCATTAGCATACAGGCTTTCAGGAGCAGTGAAAAGCTACCTAAACTGTTTCCAAAATAAAGCACTCAGCAAAAGGATTAAGAAAAAAAAAAAAAATGCTAAAAGGTTTTCAGCTCAGCGCCTCCGGAACGTGACATGTAACAAAATCGTCCATAATCTGCCCATTTTTCCAGTTAATATCAGGACAATGTCTTCACTGTGTCAGAGGCAGGAGAGACCACAGATAAACATTCAGATAATTTCTACCACAGATTTTTATTGCACTATCATTATTATTTATTTTACTTCTGTTTGAACTGTGCTATTGACTTTGCAAACTGATGGGGTTTTAACCATCCACACAAGTGTTCTTTATTAGTTTTAGCACTTAACCTACGTTTCTTTCCTACCATCAGGCTATCCTGGCTTTTATCATTTAACTCCATGAATAATTCACCTGGTCTTCATTTGTATTTTCACCTTGAAAATATTTATAGACTGTAATCATGTCTCTATTGATACTTTCTTCAAGACTATTTTATTTAGCTCCCTCATTTTCTCATCTGATTTTTATACACTATATACCTCATGTTATTTTACTTGCCCTGTTCATGTTCTTTTTTGTTCTCTCTGTATATATCAAAGTCTTTCCCAAGCCATGAACTCCAAGATTTCATTGCTTGTGCCATGAAAGTGTATTTCTGTCAGAAACTTCCACCCAAACACACAAGAAATTTTGTCACGTGTTAAAGTCCACTCTCAAAAATGCTGCATGAGGCTTGGATTGGTTGACCTGTTGCATCTTGATAATTTTCCTAACTATTTGACCCAGTCCCAAAGGACTCAAATCTGATAATTTTCCACTCCTACGGTAATAAAGAAGTAATGAACTGATTCTGAAAGGCTGGGACACACTCACTGAATTAAAATCATATTTCACTCCCTGAAAGAGACCTCTGTCTGCAAACTCACATTGAAACAGGATTCTCTCTGTGGAAAGGCAACAGTTTTCTGCTGTTCCTCTGAAAGTCTGTGTGTGTGAAAATGAGATTTTTATCACATAAACCTGAGTTTTCACTGCACAAGAAGCTCCTTACTAACACACACAGGGGCAGACACTGCCACTGAACCCATGGATTTTGCAGGGACAAAGGGATCACAGTGAACTACAGGAAGGTTGTTGGCAAGGAATTTATTTCCTTCTGCTCCCTGTCTACTCAAAACTGTGAAGTGGGTTTCTCCAGCAGGAGATTCGATCCAATAAAGTTCTGCCCTTCATTTTTTTGGCTTTTTCTCCAAACTGGCAATAGAGACAAGGAGCTTTACCCTGTTAACAGAGCTGCCACTTTGTTCCATCAGATATCAAGTGTCATTCAGAGAAGGAGGGATAAATTAAACAGATGCTGGTTCAGGACTGGTGGTATTGACATGTAAGTGGGTTCCCTCTTAACACCAATTTGAAATGTTTGCACAGTGGATATCTTTGTTCGAATTGATCAGGCAAATTGAGCTGCCAGGAATCCACCTCTCCAACTTTACACCCACAGTGGAGGCACTGACCTCCGAGCTCCTGATTAAGACTCCCACTATAATCAATGGAGACATGGTCAATAAAGTCAATAGAGATAAGAGCCCTATTCTCCAGATTAAAAAGATTGACAGCTACTTAACACAAGACTGTGCCATAGACTATAAAGGGAGCCTTGAATGTCAGGCTCAGAAGTAGAGATTTACACTACACATGCCCAGCTGTAGCCAAGGGAGACCATGGGGAAAAAAACTCAAACAATCCAAAACAACTTAAAAAAAAAAACCCAACCAAAAACCACAAATTTTTTTTTAATGGAAAACAATATATCATAGCTCAGCTGAGTACACTAAGATGTGTTTGTTTCTACTACCTATAGAAAGAGTCTTGTTTCCTTCAGAGATAGAAATCTACAGTGTGCAGGAATTAACAGAGATTCCTTCAGCATGCATGGTTGAATTCCCAGTAGATTTTTCAGGGACTGGGTGAGGACAGAGAAGCAAGACAGGTCCGGGGTGATGCCCTAGAAGCTGCCTCTTGGATTCCCTCCTCATGGAAAAATCCTGTTTTCCCCCACCCAGCACATGTAAGAGTAAAAACGTGTTTGCAATTGCCTGGCCAGTGTGACAAAGAAGTGGCAAAACCACCTCTGATTTACTGATGTGCAGTTTGTTTATTCATCTGTCACACAGAATGACCTTCTGTCTCACCATACAGAAGGCAGAATCATCTGAACAGTACAACTCCTTTTGACAAGTTTCCCTCAGCTGGTGAGGACTGGAGCATCTCCCCCACAAACCAGGTCTTTAACAGACAACACCATGAGAATATGAAGTGATCTAAGCTATATATCCAGAGTGTATGAGAACATACTGCATCAAAACCTTGACAGATGCCCCTTGCTGTTTGCTCATCCTTAAGGAGCAATGACCCAGACATTAGCATGTCTAGTAAATTGTTCTAATGTGTGGTGAAAGGGGACTAATGGATACAGTAATTGATTGTTTGATGGATAGCTGGGGAGCCCTTTGATTATGAGTTTTTGCTACGGTCCAAGACATTTTCATTCTCCAGTTAACCCAGAGCTGATTGCTTGCATGAATTATCTCCTTCTCTGACTGCAAATATCATTCATTTAATAAATATTTCATTAGAAACAAACCAGTGGTGGGGAGAGAGGAGGAAGCAGATGCTCAGTGCTGTGTCTGTGGAAGATGTTACAGAGTTTACAGAACAGACACAGAGATTACCCATGAAATGTGCTCGAGTCAGACAAGAGGTCTTTGTTTCTCCAGGATTTAGTGCTCAGAAGCAAGAAGAAGCCTGAAGGTCAATTTAAATCAGTCAAGGGAGGCCCAATATGGACCAAGAAGGATGTAGTGCAATGCTGAAGCCACGGAGTAAAAGTTGGCTACCTCACAAATCCCACCCTCCTCTCTCCCAAACTCCAGGTTGGGCTTTTGTGTCACAAGGAGGGACCCTGATTAAGAAATAGAATATCAGCAAGAAAACATTTATAATTCCTGGGATTTCATTGGTGAGGGTAGAATTTTGATCCTTTAGGTTATAGCAAAATTTTCCTGCCTATTAATGCAGTCTTTTTTGATCCCTTCTTTTTCCCATGATGTTTTCTCAACTGTTATTTTTACCTTTATTTTACCTTTGACATTTAATTATTCACCTGCACTCAATACATTTGTTTCATTTCAGATGGTTACTTTCCAATATGACACTGTACTTTTGAGTTATAAAGATCACTACTCTTCTCTCCAAGGAGAGTTCTCCTACAGGGCAGTGCAGAAATCAGGCAGAAACAGACTTTTTTTTAACCATTCAGACTCCCAATCCTGGATCAACCCTCTTTCACATCTCTTCAAATTGTCAAATAAGAAGAGAGCAATATTTGCTGAGGATTTCCACAGGCTCTAATGAGGTGAGGAACTTCACAAACTAAGCTGGAGTCACAACTAGTTTTTTACATGGAGTCACTACAAAAGCTAATCCCAATTCACCTCACACTCTTAATATGCTGAAAACTGCAGCAGTTTTTAAATCCTCTTTCATTGAAAAATTGTTGATGAGCAAAATACATAATGTTTCTTATTACTCTCCACCTTGTGTACGTCCCCTGGGCATTGACACTGTTATCTTGTTTTCCTAGCTGTTCCTCCAGCATATTTATATTGTTAGTTTCAGAATGGGTATCATTATGTCAATAAGCACAATATAAATATTAATCCTATGGTTATGGGCAGAAATGTAACTGATCATATCATGTGCTATAAAAGGGGAACACGTCACAAGGAAATGGCTTCAGTGCTGTTTGCCCTCAAATGCTTTCTCAAGAATTTTACAGAGGGGAATGACATGAACAAAATATGGGGGGAAATAAGAGAAGGTGACAAAGGAAGAGGGAGAACCAAAAAAATGAGAGCAGGGACTGTGCAAGAGTGAAAGAAGAACACAAAAGGTACTCGGAAAGAGGACAAAGAGTAAAGAAAGCTTAGAAGTGAATTGAAAGGAAGCCAAAGGCAGATCCAGGTTACCTTCAAAATGCACAGATCTCCCAGTCAGGTATGACAGGAGCTGAGATAGGACCCTCACAGGGACTGAAACCCTCACTAGTGCTGATATATTTCACCAGGAAGGGTGAGGGAAGGCAGAAAATCTTTCCAAAACCAGAATAGCCATTATAAAAATCTACACATTCCTGTTGTTTCTCCTTCATTACCATACACAGACCAGCTACTAGGGAGCAGGAAATCTCATTTTTAGACAAAAATGTCTCTCTTCTCTTGAAGAAATATTTGTCAGTAATTTCTGAAGACAAACCAACATTCTGCCCACATTCTGGAAAAGAATCTTTCTTGCCACAGGCTACTTCTATTAATAAAGACAAGAATGGGTAAAAAAAAATGGGAAAAAACTGCTTTTCCAGATAAATACTAAACTTTGTCTTTATCTGAGATCAGACTAAGTGAAGAAACTGTTGGCACAGTTAGTTTTGGACGTGTATTTTCCACACCAAATGGTGGAAGGTGACTGAGTCCACAGTATCCCTGCATATTTTATCATAATCATGAGGCTGCACACCGGCTTTCTCCGTGGGAAGCTCTCCCTGAACCACTGACACTGCCTGCTGAGGGAGGTGACACTTTCCATCAGCAAAGGAGCATCGATCTGGCTCAGCATTTTAAAGTCCCTGATGAGTTTACGATACCTTTCTGCTGGAGTCCTTCTATTTGCATCCACTGCCTGTGCTTTCACCCCTGCTGCTGCTCAGCTCAAACACAGCTGTGCTAATACACCAAAGCCACACAGCTAATCCATACTCCTCTGATCTATTTTCAGGTCTCATTTGGCAAACAGAAGGGATTGAGACCAGTGGGGACACAGAGGAGAGAACAAGCCCTTGAGGTGTGTCCTGGGCATCTCCCAAGGACGCTGATGTAGGCTTTAGTTTTGTGAGAATCACAGGATCACTGAGGTTGGAAAAGACCTCCAAGATCATCGAGTCCAACTTTTGAACAATCACCAGCTTGTCAACCAGACCAGAGCACATGGAGTGCCACGTGCAGTCACTTCTTCAACACTCCCAGGGATGGTGACTCCACCACCTCCCTGTGCAGCCCCTTCCAAAGCTTGACCACCCTTTCCATGAAGAAATTCTTCCTGATGTCCAGCCTGAGCCTCCCTTGGCACAGCTTGAGGACATTTCCTCTCATTCTGTCCCTTGTTCCCCGGAAAAGAGAGCAACCCCCACCTGGCTACAACCTCCTGTCAGGGAATTGCAGAGAGCAAGAAGGTCCCACCTGAGCATCCTTTTCTCCAGGCTAAACACCCCCAGCTCCCTCAGCCTCTCCTCACAGGCTTGACTCTTAAACCCTTCTCAGCTCTGATGACCTTCCCTGGACATGCTCCAACCCCTCTTGACCTGAGGGATCCAGAACTGGACACAGCACTTGAGGTGTGGCCTCACCAGTGCTGAGCACAGAGGAACAATCACTGCCCTGGTCAAAAAAAGAAACTACACCTGGCTGAGTTTTACAGAAGGTACTGAGCATTGCACACATCCTGAAGTCCCAGGTGTTTTTCCAAGAGGAGCTCTGATAGCTCAGTTGTCCTGAATAAGTGTCATCATTGGCTACTTCATCCTGCCAACCAAAACGTGTGGATTGTGAGGATGGAGATATTCTTCTCCTCCAGTCTCACCCTGTCACGCAGTGACAGTGCCCAGTCCAACATTCCTCAGAAGAACTTGGCTTTCTCTGAAAGAAATGTGAGCCCTTCCACCCTGACTTATTTTAGATATGCCTGGTAGGTCTCATGAGTAATGTACCTACACAAAGAGATCTCAGAAAATGTACAGATTGTGCAGGAACATAAATTTTGACTGAGCAAGTGATGAATAGAATGCAGAGCAACATCCTCAGATTTTGGGCAAAGAATATATAATCATTCAGTGGTGTTTGCGAAACATGTCAGGCTCTGTCAGGAAGAAGGGTTATAAATAAATGTGAGGGAGATACTTTAATAATGCTATTTCATATACACTCAATAATGAACTTTAATTATTTCTTTGGGTTGCTTTCTTCTTTCACTGTAGCAGATGAGTCAAGCCCAGATGTGTAATGAAACTGATACTGACATCACAGCATTTTCTTTAGAGGTGGCTGAAAGAGCTCTATGGATCAGCTGTCAAATCATTTCTCCTCCTGTGGGGTTTCCTTCATGCGTCTCACCCAGAATTTAATTCCTCCACATACGGCATGAGTGAATCATAGCACAAGGAATTTTCTTGATGGAAAAGATTTTGCAGACAAGCGGTCTTCTCACATCACTTGTCCTGAAATGAAGCCAAAGTCATCTTTGTCATAGGCAGTGGAGCAACCTGCCAAGAGGAACCAGTTGCCATGGTATGTAAGGCTACAACATCTACAACTTTGCATTCTGAAACTATGAAATCTAATTTAGAGCTTATCGGTAACCTTATCACCAAATATTTGCAGCAGGGAATGAAGGGGATTGATTTGTTTCCTGCTGTGATGCTGGGAATTAACAGAGGATATCAAAAGGAAAGCTCCGAGGTGTTAAATGTAATGATGTGGATAAATATGAAATATCCCACCAACTCCTTGGCTTTTCAGTAGAAACTCAGGGAAATGAACAGAGGAAGGTGTCACATCACTCCTTTTGCAAAATGACTTCCTGTCAACGTCTGCAATGACTACATGGCTTTCTTGAAGAGGAAATCACATGTGATGAATCTCACTGAAGTACTTTCATTCTCCCTTCCACCTTTCCTGCTCTGCAAGCAAGGAAAATGACAACACAACCCTACTGAAAGGAGCAGGATGTTCCCAAATCCCCTCACCATGAGAGACTGTGACCTGATTCCTCTGCTCTCAGAGACAGGAGCTCTCAAACCCACTGAGGGGCCACAAAAAAGTGTCTGATTTCACTTGCCAGGTCTTTTCCCAGCCCCATACCCAATATTCCATGGCAAAGAGTGGATAAACAAACCCAGGAAACACATCAGTTCTGCAGACTTTTTGCATGTAAAAAGTCCTTGCACTGGGCAGCTACTCAACCTATTCCTCTTGTTGAACACATCCAGACCCACCAATTTCCATTTCCTTCTGAGAATCATGAAAAAAACAGAACAAAAACCCCAAGGCAAAGGAAGGCAGAGAACGCTGGCAGGACCTGTGGACTTGTGGAGAGATGAGCCTGTGCTGGAGCAGTTATTGAGACCCCGTGGAAGGGCCCCAGTCTGGAGGAGGGTGAGGAGGAAAGAGCAGCAGAGACAACTTGTGATGAACTGGTCCCATTTCCCACCCCCTTCATGATGTTGGTGGGGAGGAGGGAGAGAATTCAGGAGTGAGATTTCCTGGGAAGATGGGAGGGGTATGGGAGAGATGTTTTAAGATTCAGTTTCATTTCTCATTATCCTACTTTGATTTAATTGGTAAGGAATCAAACTAATTTCTCCACATCGAGCCTGTTTTGCCTGTGACAGTAACTGGTGAGTGATTTCTCCTTGTCCTTGTCTCGACCCACGAGCCTTTCACTAAATTTTGTCTCCCATGATCAGCTGAGGGGGTGACAGAGCAGCTTTGCTGGGCACTGGCATCCAGCCAGGAGCAGCATGCCACAAATGGGGATGGGTTCTTCCCCCTGTGGACAGAAATATCACAGTTTGCAAAATGTTTGTGATCTGCAGAGGCATCTACTAAAATTCAGCATTGGAAGGTTTCCAAACTCACCTCCTATTTCGTATCAAGTCTTATATACAATCACCAGTTTGTAAACAAAGAAGCATTTCCAAATAAAGCAGTTTCAAAAATAGCTCACAAAGCCCCATACCACACATTCAAAAACCTTTGTTTTGGTGGTCAGTTAATAATTTGCAATGTTTCCCAGCTCCTCACAGCTTAGAAGGGAAAAAAGCAGCACTGGTGAGCTCTGAGACTGGAGAGGGCACAAGGGGAAAGTGAAGAAAGCAAAAGGGTGATTAAAGGGATTTTGTGTGAACTCAAGTCTACAGTGGGTCAATGCCTGTAGGCTTGGAAGCAGCAAACAGGAGCAGCAAAAAGGAGGAGAAAAAGGTTTTATAACACTGGATATCATCAAGATCAAAATAAAATGCACCTCAAAATAAACAGGATTGGTGTAGGACAAGAAAAACAAATGACATCCCACACATGAAGAATGCATCTTTGTAAAATGAGTCCCTTTGGGTTGAAAAGTATAAAAACATATAAAAATAAACAAACAAACAAACAAAAAAGGCAGAAGCCTGGATATTTAAACAAAACAATATGGTTCTATCTAAATAAAAAGCCCTTTTCCCCCTTTATTTTTGTGCAAAACTCTCCCTCATACCCCATTTTTTCCAGGCTGGGACTGCCTGGCAGGAAGGTGTCCAACAGATGAAAACCATTTGCTGTCACCTTTACCTGCTCTCACACTGATGAGCTGACGTTTCTTGTTCATTTAAATAATTTTGAACCATTTAAACTCAAAAATAGCAAATTAGCACTACCCCATGCTACACTAAAAGTGTGCCACCCTCTGCCATTTATCAGCTGGCCTTTCAGACCCTACTGTGCCTAAGGCAGATGTGCTGATGAGCAAGACCTGTGCTCCTCTTTGGGTGCCAAAATTACGTGAACTGGGTAGGGAGAGGACCTGCACAGCCATGTAGACTTTACTAAAGATGAGAACCAGACAAGCTGAGATTAAAAACTGCCAAAATCCCAGAAGATGTGACCTAAAGCTCAAACTCCTCCTCCCTAGGAACCTCAGAAGTCATATACTTATACACAAAATCATTAATATTATACCTATTTAAACTCTGTTTAATATGTTTGTTCTCCTTAGTACAGGGACGGGATATGGAGCAGATTTCCACAACTGAGCAAGGGATTCTGCCTTGCACACAAAGCATCCTGTTTCACCCCAACTCTTTGCAGAGTTTATTCTCATCTCAGTGATTCATCAGGGCTTCCCCGACACCGTTTTCATCTGAGCACTGCAAAACCAGCTCCTGAATCCGAGCGAGTCCTGTGCCAGCAGATGGCACTCCGAAGTGTGCAGCAGCCACAGCTTCCCTCACCCCACTCCCAGCAACTGCTGCAAAAGGTGTTCTTTTGTTTTCTCCTCTGCCTGGCTCTTCACTGGTGCTTTTAATCATGCTTAAATACAGGGTTCAACTTAGGAGCCCCCACCGCAGGGCCACCAAACTTCCCAGGGCTCAGCTTCCAGAAGAGGTCACTATGTCCTGCTGCACATAAAAGCCACATTCCCGTTCTCCTTCCTTAAATCATCTAACCAGTTACAAACTGCTGGGCACAGAAAGGGACAAAATACCATCCTCACTCACCAGAAATCAGCTGGGATTGCAAAAAGATGCCTTGATTTTTTAAAATTTTTGTTTGCTGGGTGGTTTTGGGGTTTTTTTGGGCAATCATCTGTGTTTCTCAGCATGTCACTGCTGAGCTCTTCACGAGAATGTAACCCAATACAGAAAGGAGAAGAGGAAGGGAAAATCCTTCTTAAAGCAAGAAACGTTGCAGATCAAGAGATTCAATTGTGTCAAGTGTAATACTGAGTTAAGGAACCACCTCAATAGTTTTATTACATTCAGGACTTTACAGACTCAGTGAAGGTAGAAAATAAAACACTGAAGCATTTCATTTCATCCAAGTGAGGTGTGCAAACCACAGCACACAAAAAATCCAGGGCTTGCATGGATTGGAAACAGGATTTCTGGCTTTGCCCCATGGAAAACTGGGTTCATGGAAATAAACATTTCTGGTTTCATCCAGTTTCTCCATACAGCCACCGTAGGTTTCTCCATGGCGTTCTTGTGCCAAGGAGGACCTTGGGAACATCTTGTCTGTGAATTTGGCTTTGGGAAGTTGCACAAAAAGGGGCAGAAGATCAACTTTCATTTCCCATGGAGAAAAACCTTCCTTGCTCTGCCATTCCCATCTCCTTTCCACTATCTGGAGAAAACAGTGAGATAAGAGGTGAGACTGAGACTTTAACTGGCTTAGGGAGCAGGGAAAATTCCTCTTGGACCAAACCAAATTAATCCAAGGCTCACTGGAGTGACCTAATGTTCACCCCAGGGTACCACATGGTAGCACAGCTTAAATTAAAGCAGATTAACGAAGGACAGTGCAAAGCTTTGCCCTGTTTTAGTGCAGGGGACACAGTGAAATGCAGTCCTGTCACCTCGCTGCTGAAGTGACAGCGCTGCTTAAGCTGCCCATTTGAAAGTGTGAAGGAGGAGATCTGTGATGGCATGGCTGCATCACTTCCCCCAGGATTACTTAGGAGCTTGCAGGGATGAGCAGGGACAAGGGTGATGCTCAGCAGGGACCAACCACACAACTTTGATTTGCTACCAACAGTGGCAGTGATGAGCAACACTCATGGCTCAGTTTCTTCATTCACAGAAATCACAGAATAACTCAGATTAGAGGGGAGCCATGAGGACCATCAAGTCCAACTCCTTCCCATTCTTATCTACAAAAGTATATCCAGGGAATTTTCATCAGGGTTTGCTCATGGTGAAGGCTCTGAACCATGACCACAATTCATATTTGGGACAATTGGGTGAAAAAGTCTCTTAAAATTAAGGGAATTGTTTGCTTTAGAGGCACTTCTCAAATCAACAAGTTTGTGAGATTGCAGTGGAGAACCTCCATCTGTGTTTAGGTGAACACATTTATTTATCACACAGACTGTTGCTATCAGCTCAAAAATAACTACTTGAAATGTTATCTGCACCACATGCCTTATCCTACAAAAGCTGTTGTGTTTTATAATGACACTATATATAAATTACCTCTCTGATATATGTCCAGCTTTATGAGTTAACTCCAAAGGAATTTCAGCATCCTGGATTATCATTAAAAGTGAGGATGAAACTCTCTAACAAACCAGTACATCAGTGGACATTTAGCTTGGCAAAAACAACACAAATTTGGGTTATAGTTTTCAGCTAAGGAGCAGAATAAAGAATCAGAATTGTAAGTGTGATTCTGAGTTTCCTTGTGTTTTCATAAACCAGAAAGAATTGTGACCAATTCAAAGAGAATGAGCAACCTGGTCTGGTGGAAGGTGTCCCTTCCATGGCAAGAGGTTGGAACAAGATGGTTTTTAAAGTCCCTTCCAACTCAAATCATTCCATGACTCTATGATTTCATAGGTGAGGTCAGTATAGGGGAGGTAGCAGCACTGCCTTCTACACAGCTGTGAAAGGGGTCTTTCTTTAAGTTTTATGGTGGATATAACATTGTTTGTTTAGACCTTGAAAGGTCAATAAATACAATTTTTGTCTTCACTCCGGTGCAGCAAGTGTTAATATATTTCCAAACAATTTTTTTTTAGTGGGAAAATACCACTGCTGTCCCCATTTAATCATGTGATAAATGCAGCCATCAAAGTGGGTTTAGAAGAATACAATTTCCTTCCTTTCAATAATTCATCTCCACAGGGGGTTTAAATGTATTAAATAACACTGCATTCACTTTGGAGCAAGGTGACACACTCAGTAAGGTTTCACATTTGTTACTCCACTTGCTGCATGTGATCTTTGCCAGGGCAAAAGTCAATTTAGATTCTTGCAGTGCAGCTTAGGGAAGGTGGGGTTGAAGGAGGGAGGTGGATGGGGTCGCATGAACAGCCCCCTCACAGCAGCAGAAACCACTTCCACTGGGCAGAAACACTCACTATATAATTATTCTTCTAAAAAAAAGTCATATACAGGGGAGTCAAGCCCAGAAAGTGAACAAAATCCAGGCTTTTAATTCAGTTTTTAATAATTATAGTACTGCCATTGTGGTCACACACGTCCTGCAGACCCAACCTACATTTCATCAGCTCTGGGATCTTGGCCTGTGTTTGCTCTCCTCTTCAACTGCTGTCACACAGATCTGACAGAGCTGCCAGAGGTGACCCTCACTGCCCAGAAAAGCTGCATGCAAGGACAAAGCTCTCTGAGGAAGGTGGCATCCATCTGCCACTGTATTTGCCGTTGTATTTAATTTTATTTTTTATTTGTATTTATTTATATTGATGTAGGTGCAGATATCTACAGATACACATGTATATTTATAGGTATACAAATCTGTGCCAGCAGTGCTGGATTGAACCATGAACTGCCCACACTCACTGGGTAAAAAGCAACACTCAGGAGGAAACAGGATTCAGAATTCCTTGAGACCATGTCTGGATCTCATATAATAGGTGAGAAATGCTTTTCTCCTCTATTTGGGTGCAGCGACCCCCTCTATGAATGAACCTGATGTGGCAGGAAGATGTGCATTTGCTGTACTCTTTAAATTTAGGGGCTGACAGTACTTAAGGGATAGAAAGGCTGGAGAGGGATTTTTTGCAAGGGCATGGAGTGACAGGAAAAGGGGCAATGGTCCTAAGCTGAAGGAGAGTAGATTTAGATTGGGTATTTGGAAGAAATGCCTCCTCGTGAGGGTGCTGAGGCCCTGGCACAGAGAAGCTGTGGCTGGAAGTGTCCAAGGGCAGCTTGGATAGGGCTTGTAGCAACCAGGGATAGTAGAAAGCATCCCTGCCCACAGCAGGGGGCTTTAACCAGATGATTTTTAATGTTTCTTCCAATCCAAACCATTCTGTGATTCCACGAGACAGAAGCACAGCAACCACCCAGGCTGCCACCACAAGCAGTGGGGAAAAAAATATTTACAGAGCTGTCTCTGGCTATGGAGGAACAATAACGTGGGCAGCAGCTGAGTGATCTGTCCCAGCCTCTGGGCACAATATAGATTTTTCCCTGTCAAAGTGCTCTCCCCCATTAGCAAGGCTGGTTCGTGGCCGTGTTCCATCGTGTGGCCTCAAACGCCTCCACGCGACCCCGGTGTCACCATTCCCCGGGCACAGCCCTCCCAGCAGGGTCTGTGCCAGCCTGGGCTGAGAGGAAAGCATCTCCCAGGATTTGGGAGCATAAAAGCAAGTGGTTGCAGGGCTGGGGGCGAGGCTGGCACATTGCAGACTCCAGCAGTGACTCAGAGCTGGGGTAGAGGAGCCAGCGGAGCTGATCTGGAGGAGGCTTCGTACAAAAGAACCCCTTCCCTTGCCTTCATCCTCTGCCCACACAGAAACCTCTGTCCTTTCTCACTCAAACAAAAGGGAAAAAAAATATATAAATTAAAAAACCACGCAAGGGAACAAACAAACTGAAAACACCTTTCACTAACCAAAACCCAGCTAGTGGAAACTCAGTTCTTTGCCTGGGTGCTGATGGAGGCAGCTGCAGTTTCTGGCTCCATCAGCAGACCAGGCAAAGTAGGCTGCTCCCTTGAAAAGCACTTGAAAAGAGTGTTGCCAAGGAAAATCCACAATGTTCATGTTGTTTGGGCAATTTAGGAAATGGCAAATTGGCCCCAAACCTGATGATACACATTCCTTTTATAAATAGGTTTGGTCTTTTCTTCATTTTCTTCTCTTGTGGGATAAGGACATTGATTGGGATGTTCCTGGAAGCTCAGACCTCCAGCTTTGCACAATTCCTTCCATTGAAGCTACAGTAGCATTTGGGGTGTTTCTTACATGTTTTTACTGAAGCCCATAGCATTCCTGGTGTGCCCTAAAATCTGCCACCAGCAGCATCTGAAATTCGGGTGTTTTCCCAAGAACTCTGGTGCAGGGTTCTCCATTTTAAGTTTTACAGTTGAAAAATGCTGCCTTGCTGACAAAAGGGGAGTCTAATGGTTACTTGTGGAAGTTCTGTGCCTATAAAGCCCACTGGATTTTTTTTTCAAGATCGTGGGCATGCTGAGAAGAAAAGACCTTCCCTTCCCAGACACACTGGAAGCAGAGCAGGAGTACTTTGGGACATTCAGAATAGATTCCACCTCCCTTGAAAATACAGGGAACAAATTAAAAGATTAGGTGTGAATCTATTTCCATCCACTTATTAAATCCCTTTATGAGAATCTATTTCTCTACCCCCAGAGAGGCAGAAAAAGAAAAGAAAATATTTAAATTTTCCTAAGGAAATTGCTTTAATGGTTGCCTTAAAGAAAAAAAAAAAGCCTTTAAAATCAAACAAAAGCCCACACTTGAGTAAAGTCAAGAAAAAAAATAACTGTGATTTAAATGCTCCGTATTGACAACCCTAGGAACAGGGGAGTGGGTTGATTACAATATGGCTTTTAATGGATGCACAGTCATTTAAAACAAAGTTGACATTATTGAAATAACACTTTTTACAGAAGTAGCTGCATCCCTAATGACCTTGAAAAGACATAGCAATTGCTACCACATATGCAAGATAAATTATCACCAAAGCTAAGGCTTGACTTCCTGAGATACAGCAGCCAGACTGGAACATTAGGAACTGGGATGAGTTCTGAGATAAGATGGTGGAGTCAGTAAGACAAATGTGTAAATATAAAGCTCCATTTGTCGGGGCAAAAGCTGTGTTTTCATTGTGGGAAATTAAATTTTGCATTTCAGGGAAAGACACACCACATCCTCTCACAATTGTGGAAGTTCATTTCAAACGAGGAGCATGAGGAGCATCTACTGCATGAAAAACTCATCATTAATTATTGCTCAAAATAAGCTGTTGGTGTTGGCTTAGCCTGTGAGATCCTCAGGGTGGCACAGTCTTGTAGCTGTGCTTATACAGCACCTGCCATGACAAGGGCCTGGTAAAAATAGAAGCCCAAATAACCAAAGTCATTACACACTCACATACACATATGCAGTTTATGCCAACATTACTGCCAAAAAAAGTTATTCTTCAATAAAGCCAAGGACTGGATCTCGCTGCCCCCAAAATGAGAATTTTACTCTAATCACCTAAAAAGAACAACTTCATAAACACAGGAAGAAAGGGAGAAATGATGCTTCCTGTGGGAAGGAAGTCCATTTAAAACAAGAATAAACTGATGGAGTCAGGAGGGAGGAAAAAAAAAAAAAAAAAGCTTGTATATGCAAATAGACATTTATTACCCATCTTTGTGCTCCTAAGAAATATAATTTACTGACCTTTGAGAGATGGGTCAAATAGGCCCATAGAATAAGAAACAAAGGCATCTTTTTGGCAACTGCCATGTTCCAGAGCAGTAATTATCCTTTGCTCTCCCTGTGAGCAGCAGGAAATGAAGAGCGATGCCATTACACCATGACAATTACTGTAATTTTAATTTCTAAATATTGCTAGGAAAGTTTCCTCCAAGAAAAGAAAGAAAAAAAAAAAAGGAAAAAGAAGTCTGTTCATATTTTTGATGTGGTTTTAGATAAAACTCATTCCCCAGTTAAAACAGAGCTGTGCTTCCCCTTCTCCCACTCCCCTGGGGGAACCGCCCACAAAATCTACATGGTGAGAAAAACCCACTTTCCTCCCCATTAGCGGAGAAGACAGAATTGCAGAGAATCACAGAATGGTTTGGGTTGGAAGGGACCATAAAGATCATCTTGTCCAACCCCCTGCCATGGGCAAGGACACCTTCAACTACCCCAGGTTGCTCCAAGCCCCATCACTTGAACTCATTCAACCATGGGCACAAAAACAGATCCTTTCTATCAGAAGCAGATGATGTTGAATGCACAATAATTATAAAAAATTTAAAAGAAGGATTCTTTTCATCTCTTGTGCTCAGGGACATTATTTGTTCTGTTGTGGATTTTCCACAGACTACCATTAATTATTTTCACATTATGGATAATCTATTGAACATTATCATATTATACCCAGGTGTTTCACTGTGGGATGAATTTCACCCCAGAGGACACATCTGGTCAGCTGTCCAGCTTCTCCTGCCACTGACCACACTGTGCCAGGCTCCAGGGGACACCTGAAATACTCCCAGTCCTACACTGGACTCTGCCTGGGAGGAGGAGTTTGCACCTTGGTGTGGCCCTGATATTTCTGAGTCTGTGAGGTTTTCAGCCTGTAAGTGGCTGATTTTCTTCCCAAAGGAAGAATTCTTGGGAGAACTTTTCTTTCAAGGACAGTTCCTGTAAACAATAATTTTCTTTCTCATAACATTTTCTAAGTTCTCATAACAACCTCTCTCCCAGGTGATGTTTTTGTTACTTAACCAGTGGAGAGAGGTGTCAATTCTATGGACCAATGATATGCCTTTTTAGCATAGCATGTTATAAAAAGGCTAAATGAATTGTAAATAAAGCCTTCTGATCTTTCTTCTACCTTGAACTAAAGTCAAGCTTCTTTATTTCGTGCCGCAGATTGTGACACCTTGGGGCATCTGTTCAGGGGGAGAAGTGGGGTTTGAAGCCCATCTGCCCCCAAAATAATCAGGAGCAGAGGTAACCATCTAAATCCCATCTCTGCTGTAGGCTGCACCAGCAATTCCCTGAAACTGGAACCTTCCAAAATTCCCCGAAACTGGAACCTTCCAAAATTCCCCTTAACAAGCCTTTGGAAGTCTCATTCTGGCCTGTAGGTGAAGACTTAAATTTACATTCACAGATTCAAAGGAAAGGACTTTTTTCCCTTTTTTAAATTGTTGCCACAAGGCACATTCAACAATGATCATTTAGTATAGTAAAAAGTTGTATCTTTCGATATATGCGCCTATAGAACTCCATTGATTTGTCTTTACACAAACACATTCCTACAAACATATTTGATTAAGAATTTATATAACTTCAGGCTTCAAGGAGTTTTGGATCAATGCCTTTATTTTGCCTTTATAAACAAATAAACTCAATTAAAGAGTACTTACAACAATCCACAACAGGAAGGAAAATACTTTTCCCAAGGTTTCTCTGGCAATTTTTACCTATTACATGGGTCTAGGTAATCAATTACTCCCTAAAGGGAAATTATTAGGGCTTGTATTACCCAACATCTCACCTTTCCCACTCACCAGCAGGAGAGAAGTATAGGGACAGGGATCCAGAAAAACGAGTATTCTTCAGACCTCTTACAATTTGCTGTAATAAATTAAAGTATAAATAAAAGAGAACAAAGCCCTGCAGGCAAGCAGTGTTTGAATCAAGGCTGGATCTGCCCCAAGTCACTGTGCAGCTTCACAAGGCCCATAAATCAGGTCTCCTGAACATATGTAGTATTTTGCATTACTCCATAGGGTGTTAAGTTTAATGCCTTAATATATTCACATAGTGGTCAGGTTACAGTTCCTGTGGGAACCATAACTTTGTATGTCTCGGCCAATCTGCTGCTGGAAAAATAATAATAATAAGTTAAAACTAACCACACCACTGCATTGCCTTCAGCAGGTTTTATACCTTTAATTTTTCTCCTTTCTGTACTTGAGGGAGGAAGAAGAGAAGACAGTGTGAAGCTGCAAACATACAGGGAAGCTGAAGCAGATGTGAATTAATTTTCATCCTTTTCTTGCATGAAGGCTTGTGTGTTCCCAGCCCAAGGAAGTGTCACTGCATGAAAAAGATTTGCTCTTGGGTGTGATAAAGCCTATTTCTGAGTCAGAACCCTCTCACCCAGGACATGCCACAACCTCCTTTTTTGTGATCCACCAAACCATTTCACTTCATCTGCAAGTGACAGCTGCAAGGAGAAACAACCTGAGCTGATCCAGTTTAACCCAATTTCTGCTGATTCTGCCTGACCCACACCAAACTGATCCTGCTACAATCTCCCAGTGGTTGGATTCCTACCTGGTTTAAGGCAATGGGATTGTCTCTGTCCCATTCTTCCTCCAGCCTCCTTTTGCTCCAACCCCACCATTACTGACTTAAAGATCTGAGTATTTCTGTCTGACATCTTTTTTTCCTCCCATATTAAAACTCTGTTTACTTCCAAAGAAAGTTGTTTTTGGAGCCATCAAGCAATTTCAACATACCAAAAAAGCTGGTTTCAAATTGTTGGCCCCCAGTGTCAACAATTCCCAGTAATTAGCATTCTTTATTCTGTTTCCACTGGCTAATGGCCAGCAGTGTCCCGCATCCTATGGAGCAGCCATGGACATGGACACATAGTAGTCCAGGGAAGAACAGAGATGTTCCCTTCCCTGCAACCCACTCCACCAACAGCAGTCAAGCAAAATTGGTTAAAAGCCCAAGAAGAGATGCAATACAGACGGTGTGAAAACAAATCACAGTTAATTTGCACAAAATGACCCAATAAATATTTGATGCATGTAGGATTTGACCACGGTTAAAGGACATGTTATTTATGCCGCTGTTCAACACAGATCACCAGCTGGTGGACAAAAACAGACTGTTAATTTTTATAAATACTGACCTGAAAAGTAACATCTGTGCAACAATCTCTCCAAAGGTGGCAGTGGAAGCCCTCACTCTAGATAAAGGGATTCATCAGTCCTTTGCTACCTTAATTTCATTTCGCTGACACCTAAACCACCTAAGCAACAAGGTCCAAGGCAGAATTATAACTGCTTGAAACTTAGTTAAAATTAAAGGTTTGGTTCATTTATCTGCACTAATGATGGGGTCTTCAGTGGCACCATTTCACTCTTTTTTACAGAAAATCATCAATTCAAAGTTACAAAGTACAACTACTTCTTATATACTTTAAGGAAGTTGTAGAACATCAGGCAACACAAGGTAGAGAGAGAAAAGTCATCAGGAAAGCAGAAAAACCTGCTGACTGCCTCTTAAATGATAAAAAGTATCAAAAATACCAGAAATAATCACTGAAATTAGACCCAGAGTTCTGGGTTTTGGTTGCACGGTATCAGCTGCAAATGCCTATAAGTTTCTTGGCATGTAGGATTTAAGAGGCCAACCTAATCTCTGTTGGACCCTTACTTCAGCCAAAGGATCTCCTGGCATCAAAACTCTCTTGGAAATCTGTGGGTATTTCTTAAACACACGTACACACATTAAATCTATAGCATTTTGCATTACTATGTATGAAACACTACACATTTTTCTGTATATATATACATATACTTACAGAGATATCCTTATAGTCTTAATAATTTGCATACGTTCACTGGCACCCATGCATCTAATTATATTATATACATTTTATATATGTTTATATATATATTCACATACATGTACATATGAAACTGAGTATGTGCATCATATATAGAGTAATCAGAGTATATATGAATATGTGTACACAAATCAGAATAAATATATATACTCTGATTCTATATAGTATTTATTCATTGAAAAAAATCCTAATATGTGCTAAAAAAGAAGAAAAAGGCTCATATATATATATGTATATAATAGTTAACCACAGTGCCATGTAGCCAAAGAAAGCAGAATATATAATCCCTCTTAAAACTTGGGGACAAGTTTGATAAAAACTCTTCTCAAATTCTTCTGTGGAATTGTCCTTGGAAAGTGATTTCAGTGCGCCTACAAGCCCAGCTTCCAGGAAAAGGGGGTGTAGGATTGCTTTTTGACATATTTCATAGCAGACAAAACTCCCATCAGGACTGGAAAAACGGCCCCATGAGAACAGAAAAGCAGAGGATAATTAAACAGGTCTTACATAAGTCTTTTTTCCCGAGTCCTGTTATCTTCCACCTCCAAAGACGTCACACATCCCTATTGCAAAAACACCTCACTGGCTTCAGTGCACGCAGTGGAGGAGCTCCAAGCTCTTCAGCATCATTAGTGGGGTTAGAAAACAGCTTTTTTTAGCACTGTATTTACTTCCAAACACAGAGACACACATGAATTTACCTGTTTGGTGCTTCTCTGCCCAGTAGGAAGCAAAGCTTTGGATTTCTCTGCTATTTTCTGTTAAAAGGAAAAGAAAAAGAAAATCAGAGGGAAAATGGCTGAGAAAACAGTCTAAATATTTAGGGAAGGAGTCATATGAAGCTATTTTCTTCTGCTTTCTAAAGAAAAGGACATAGAGAAAGCTCTTGCTCTTTAGAAAAAAAAAAAACAAACAAAAACCAAGGGAGTATAAAAGCATTGAAAAGTTCATTCTTGCAGGCATTAAAAGTCTTCAAAGCTTCCAGAATGACAAGGTTATCAAAACTGAAACAAGCATTTAAGGAATGACAGCTAGGACGTGGATAAGTAGCAATTTATCACTCAGTTTGTTTTCCTGAGGCAGCCGGGCATTCACAAGCTGCAGTGGTTAATTTTGGCACTCCTGAATTGATGACAGTTTTTAAAATAAAAGAAATCCAGCCTAGATATACAGTTCAGATGGACTTAGCTAATGAACATTAGGGGGAAAAAAGAATAAAGAAGATGTGTGTGTGTAAGGGGGTGGAGCTCTTTATCAAAATAATTCCAACTTCTCATTTAACAAATAAAATAATTTCATTTAAAGACCCCACACTACCTTTCTTGAATAGGAAAAAAATAGGGCAAAAAAATTAAAATATGAAGGAGCACTAGAGATGATGCAATTCTATTACAGCATAGACATGCTGTTGAACTGCAATTTTATGTACATCTATTTATTTATTTAATTTTTAAGGCACAGGCAGCAAGTGCTGGGAAATCAATCAGTCCAGAGTGTTTCTAATAGAGACACATTATTAAGTGCGTGTTGCCAGCCAAATTTCATTACACCTCTATAATTACAATATATCCTTCCCATTGTTGCAGGCATGCGTCAGACTCATTAAAGTGATATACGAGAGCCTCCAGAGTTTGTCCAGGTTGTATTTCGATTAATCCAGATATATCTCCTAACTTGTACTGCCGGGGAGGGAAGCAGTTTGGGGATGCTAAATTTAAGTCATTACCACAGTGTTTAAAAGCAAAGCAAATCTGCTCATCAGCGGAGCCTCCCCAGGGTAAAGGGGGTGAGCAAGAAGCAAATGAAGGAACTGGAGTTCAGGCTTTGTTTGTTTTATTAAACAGCTTGATCTTGGTGACAGATCCCAACTGCAAGACGTACCTGGAGACTTTCTGGCACGGCCAAACAGCAAAGCAGAACCACAAGGTGGGGTAACATTTGAATTATCAGTGCTGCCTGCACACTTTCTGCAGGGAGGAAAGGCGAAATGTGCAGTCACCTCTCCTTCTCCCCTGAGAGTGGAGGCACCCCAAAATAATGTCATGGCTAAGCCAGGGAAAATACTTCCCCCTGAACTCAGCACTGGGGAGGCCACACCTCAAATCCTGGGGTCAGTTTTGGGCCACTCACAACAAGGAGGACATTGAGGGGCTGGAGTGTGTCCAGAGGAGAGAACGGCGCTGGGAAAGGGGCTGGAGCACAGATCTGATGAGGAGCAGCTGAGGGGGCTGGGGGGGCTCAGCCTGCAGAAAAGAAGGATCAAGGCAGACCTCACTCTCTAAGCTCCCTGACAGGAGCCAGGTGAGGGTCAATGTCTTCTCCCAGGGAAAAAGGGATGGGACAAGAGGAAATGGCCTCAAGCTGCCCCAGGGAAGGTTTAGATTGGATATTTGGGAACATTTCTGCAGAGAAAAGCTTGTCAAGCACTGAAACAGGCTGCCCAGGGAAGTTGTGGAGACACCATCCCTGCAAGTGTTCAGTAGATGTGTGGATATGGCCCTTAAGGACATAGTTCAGTGGTGCTGGGTTGATGGTTGGATTTGATGACCTTAAAAGTTTTTTCCAACCTTAATTCTATGACACTATGATTGCTTGGCTGACAAAGAAAGAAAAGAGGGAGGAAACTGCTCATTAGCAGCCCTGTGGAGATGCCCCAGGCTCCTGGGAATTACACTCAGACTTAACACATTCCCAGACTCACAGATGGGAGACTGGAAGCAAGAGAGGCACTCACTTTCTGCACAGCTCCGTATCTCTGGATGGCATCTGACAGCTGGTTCTTCAGCCTGTCCAGCTGAAGCCGTTCTTGCTGTATTGGGGAAAAAAAAGAAGGCTGGTTAGCAGGGCTGTTAGAGATAAACCTGGGAAATTGTCCTGGTGGGAGATACCAAATAAATAAGGTGTGCACAAATGGTATCCTAAAAGAATCAGTCACATTGGGGCTGCCAGGATGCAGTAGGATTTTATTTTAGGAAATGTGATGCTTTGGTCTTTCAGGACGAGTTAAATTTAAAAAATGCCACTTTGGATATTCAAGGTATCATTGGAGAAAATAACTGAAGGGATCTTCCTATAAAAAGTTCTTTTTTGATAAATCAGATGATAAATCATTATAGAGTTGATCGCCTCATTTGGGAGATTTACTGGACTTGAGAAGTCAGTCAGCCTCCACATCCCCTCTCCTTGGTCTGATTGTTAGAAACCAGCTTATTTTCATGTTTTCCAAAACATGAACCCAAATGTCACTGCCTTTATGGCTGGAGCTTGTTCCAGCAAGATTTCAATCTATGTTGTAAAAAGAAAACCTGCTCTTGGAAGGAAGAACACAGCCTGATGTAAGTATCCAATATGCTTCCAATATCTCTGCTCTGAGAGGGAATGACCAAACACAAAGAGTTCTCCTGGAACTGTTCTACACCCTGGATTTCAGATTTCATATGTGCAGGAGCTCACATGTCCAGATTTTACAGAGGGAAATGCTGCAAGGAAGTGAAATGCCACCTTAAAAAACAAGTGGGAAACAAAACCCAATCTACACTAAAGGTACTGAGCAGAAATGTTCAGTTCCCAGCCATTTCAGCTGTTTCAGAAAACTGCTTGGGGTTACAAAATAGATTTGATAAAGGATGGAATAAGCATTTTTAATTTTAATGGCAGTATTTTCACACACAGAAGAATATCCCAGTTCTTCATCAGAAGATTTAAACCCATTTGTAGAGCAGGGCAAGTATCATTATTCCCATTCTACAGATAAATGTCCATAAATGTTATGTTTGTTCCACATGCAAAATAAGATGATTGTCACCCTGGAGAGCTGTTCTTATGCTCCAGCCCTCACCCTACCAAAAAATGGAATTCCAGATCTACCTCTCTATTTACATCCTTTGAGGTTAGTTTGGAATGAAGCCCTAAAAGATCCATTTTCCATCAGTCTCCTGCCTTGTAGCACACTGATTCACTTAGAGCAGCATCTTTGCTCCTGCAATACTATCAATTTGCTCAGCTGGGCACCCTGACTCCAATATCTCCAGCAGCATTTGGAGAATTTATGGGAAGTCAGAGAAAGTCCCATATTGCATCTCGTTGGCAGCGCATTACTGGTGGAAAATAAGCAAGAAACGGGGGGAAAAAAGCCTTTTTTTTTTTTTTTTTTCCCCTATGTGTGCATGCAAAGCAATCCACAGAAAAAATGGATTGGTGAGGACTAACTATAAAGCTCTGTAAGGCTTTTTTCATGCTGTGAGTAATTTGATGGGAGGAGAGTTTGCAGTGCTACCCAGATTCCCAAGATGGACTTACTGACCAGCAGCCAATATCCACTAGAACAATTTATTCAGTGTAAGGGACAGGGGCTAGAGGCTTTTATCAAAATTTGTAGGTTTAATTACTAGAACTCCACTGTTAGAAAAGAAGGGTTAAAAAAAAAGAGAAGTTAAATTAATTGACCAGTGAGCAGAAAAAATTATTATACAATGTAATAGACAGCAGCAAGTTTATTCCTCATATTACTGAAATTCTTTCTGTGTCTGTTTCCTTCAGCTCTTTAATATTTTCCCTTCAACTTTGCATTTTTCTCCCCATGACAGTAAAACCTCTTCTCCTGAGACTCCCATGGGCTTCAAGGGCAAATAATGACATTCTTGTGTGTCACTGTAATTGGCTTTAATGTGACCTTGCCTGATTCCCCTTTGGATCCAATTTATGTCATAAAATAGAGCCTGGAGATCAGCACAGGGAAAAAAAAAAAAAAAAAAAAA